>PVLC010002924.1:19346-105930 GCA_004027655.1 Graphiurus murinus
AAAGAATAAAAAATAGGGGTGGGGGTATAGCTTGGAGGTAGAATGCCCCTGAGTTCAACTCCCAGTACTGCAAAAAAAAAAAAAAAAAAAAATCAGAGAAATATTGTTTCTTTACCTATATTATTCAACATTTCAAAAAGCATCTACATAAAAATAAAATAAAATAAACATTTATTTGTACTTTGTTATGACAAGGTCCTAGTTAAAATAGTTCTATTATGATAGTTGATAGTGGAACAGAAATAGTTAATATTGGGGAAGATTTTCTCTTGCCTTGACTCTGATTAATGTGTACAAAGAGTTACATTTATCCTCAACCTTTTTTTTTTTACATATCACATTTCAATTCATTTTAGCACAATTTCTCAAATATTAATATCTGTGAATTCTGCAAGTGTTTTGTAATTAATGGCATTTTGTATTCACTAACAACCTGGAAGTAGTTTCAATATAGCTGTCATTGCCTGCAAATGTACAAATTTGGTCATAACTATTTAATTGCATGGCATGCATTGATGATTCTTTGTGACTTGAAACTGCTGGTTTAAATGTAGTCTAAAATTACACTGTGATTTAACATGAACAAACAAAATCATTGTGCATGTAGGCAGTTTGAGAAATAGAGCAGCATGATGGGATAAAGTTTATCTTAAAAGAGCCCTTTGAATAAGTATAAATAAAGACTTAAAGCTAGAAGAAAGCAGTGTGTCAGAGATTAAGTGGTTGCTTTATTTATTTCTTAGTAAAACATTAAGTAATGTGCGTTGAAAGCAAGGATGTCTAAGACTGGATTAAGAACCTCACAGTTCAGCCTCTAATGCACCAAGGCTTTTCCTAGAGCAAGGGTTTAAACTGGGAATACAGGGCAAGCCTTAACTCTGGGAAAGTAAGTAAATCTTTGCACATATGGGCATTTGTGTTACTTTATGAGAAGATGGTTGGGTCAGAGTTCTCCCCAAATTCTCAAAGTTAATAACTGCTGACCTAGAGCTATACTCTCAAACCTGTCATGAAGGACTTCCATAAGCCTATCATTTAGGAGCTAAAATATAGGTGGTACTTTCAGTACTTGCTGCTCAGTTCTTTGTTTTTCATTTTCATTTTTTTTTTTTTTTTTTTGCAGTACTGGGGATTGAACTCAGGGACGCTCTACCTCTGAGCTATACCCCCAGCCCTATTTTTTATTCTTTATTTGAAACTGAGTCTCACTAAGTTGTGGAGTGCCTTACTAGGTAGCTGAGGCTGGCCGCGAACCCGGATCCTCTGGTCTCAGCCTCCCGAATGCTGAGATTACAAGCCTGTGCCACCACGCCTGGCTCATTTTAATTTCTTTCACAGTGTATTTGTCATATGTTGGTTGAAAATTGTACAGATTCTTTGCCTCCTAAATGTGTTCATGAAGCTTTTCAGCTCTGTAGAATAAGATACACACCTTGGCATTTTGTTTAAAAATTCAAAGAATGACATGCATATGTACTTCTTTGGTATTTTTCAGATGAAGACAATTAATTCACTAAACAAACATTGACTACCTCATACAGGTATTCTTTATCCACCCAGATAGAGTTCAGTCATCATTGAATAGAAAGACATTCTGTCATGTAGAAGCATACATTTTAATGGAGAGATACAACATAATACTGAGAAATTTGATAATATTTTAAAAAGTGACACATATAAAAACACCTATAGTAACTTCTTGATTTTTTAATCTGTTCCTTTCATAGAATGTAGTTCTAAGCTTATTGTTATAATGTCATCATACTCTGAAGTATTTGAGTGTAGTACTTTTATCACATGTGTAACTTTATATTTCACATTGCTAACACACATATACTGTATCGTGAATAAATAAATCCATATTTCACAAATACTGTAAACCACTGAGTGACTTTTTAAATTGTAGAACTACTCAAAGAGGAGAGATTACTTAATGCATATGAATAATTTTTAGATCACAGCACAACCCTTTCTGTAAAAGAACTTGCTCTCGTATCCTATATGCAAAGAGGTGCTTAGAATCACCCTTTTAGGAGCTCGCAGACTTTTTCATTCACAATTTTCTTAGAAATCTTTGTGTGATTTTGCCTCATTCTCAACTACTTTTCTATTCTAACATCTTCCTTTAAACATGAGGATTCTCCTTAGTCCAATTCATCAATTGAAGTTTTCTGATCTGACTATTTATCAGTTTGTCAATGAGCTTTTTGGAATCTTGCTTTTGCTTCCTGTGGAGGAAGTAAGAAATAACCAATCTCCGCCCATTGTTCTCCTTGGTGTCCTCTGTACCCACTGCGCTCTTGCTCTAACAAAGCCAGTATAATACAGCAGATGGGGATTCTCTTTAATTATGCTTCTGTTGTATTAATGGTTATCCTCTGCCTAGATCTGCAAGAACTGACAGTGATTATAGAGTTTCATGCTACAAATAAGAGCAGGTGCAGCTGTAAATAGTCCCTGATTAACAATTTCATTTAAATGTTATAACAGATTTCTGTGGGGCAAATTACTCCCGTTGGTAAGGAGGTGTACTTTTGCATATAATATAATTTACTAAATCTAGAATTTAATTATACTAGCGATAACAAAAGCCCTTAGTGCGCTAAAAAAAATTCCAAATATATTAGCCTCTTCTATCAAAATAACTACTGTAAAACAAATTAATTGTCATTGGAAATGATCCTTACGGAGCAAAAATGTAAATTGTCTTTCAAAAGACATACTATCCTACTTCTGCAGGTCATACATATTGGTTAGTATTAACGGAATGAAAAATAAAGATAATTGTTTTAGTTTTAGCATGCAATTTGCATTTTTGATAGCATAATTAATTGTGCATACTAAAGCTTGAGAGTAAATAAAATATTTAGATATTTTTGAGGAATGCCACATTTAAGATTTTCAATTATGTGTCAGGAGTAAAATATGCTAAAGGTAAAAAAATTATGTGCCAAATTTATAATTTGGTTATGGTAGAAAATAAATTTGAAGCCAGGAATGGTGGCGCTCGCTTGTAATCCCAGTACTTGGGAGGCTGAGACCTGAGGATCTGGGTTCACGACCAGCCTCAGCTACTCAGTGAGGTTCTCCACAACTTAGTAAGACCCTGTTTCAAAATAAAGAATAAAAAATGGGACTAGGGATGTAGTTCGGAGGTAGAATGCCCCTGGGTTCAATCCCTGGTACCAAAAAAAATAATAATAATAATTGAGACTGAGTATAATTTTTATTTACATCCTAAATTAAGAGGTAGTTATTACTTATGCAGATTCATAGTTTCTTTTGAAAGCTTCAAACTATAGGAAGTAAGATCCAACTTGGCATCTCTAGCTCTAAATGATTTTTTGTATCTTACAGCATTTGGATATTTCCAATATTTTTCAAAGTTGAAAATATGTTAAGATATTTGTTTACTGAAGAATAATGACTATAGGATTCCTTTATTCAATCAAATATAAATGGCTTCATAAAAGTAAGAGTTAGAATCTATTTTCCTGTTGTCATGTGGAAATTTATAGCATGAAATTTACATTCATTTAAAGTTCAACATTTGTTATTGATATTCTTATTGTTTGCCTATTTATTAATTTATGTATTGGAATATCTTGAAGTGTTTGTGATTGCCTTATGCTTACGTTCACTTATTTTTATTTATAATTTTTAAAAAATTGTTTAATTATGTGTTTCTGCTAATTAAGTTCTGATTATAAAATCACCACATGCTTACTTTGGTATCTAAATATTAAGGTGATTATTACCATCCCTCATTTATTATATTTACATAGTTACATTTTATTCACATGCATAAACTTAAAATTCAGATCATACTATTTATTTGAATTTTTCCTTTTTATATTATCATGAAATAATTTCATTCATTATACTTTTCAAAAAGTTTCAAATGCCTATGATTTATTTTCTCTATATACTTAAGTATTCAAAAATTTTCAATTTTATAGAATCAGCTATATAGATTTTTTTCAAAAAATAAACTAGTAGAATTTGTAGATAAATATAAGCCATTTTTCTCTCTTGATAGTCATCTCAAAATTTTACTCCAGAAAGCTCATATCAAATAACCCTTTAAGAGTAGTCAGAGTGATCTGTAGATGTATGTTTTTACCGCTTTGAATCCCACTATGGTGTATAATTACAATGCACCAATAAAAGTATAAGAAATAAAAATTAAAATATGAATTTTGGCAAATAGTAATGACAAATGTAGGTATGGATTAACAAAAGTATGTTGTCAATTCAGATTTTCAACTAGCATGGTTCTTTCGGTATCATAAACTATGGGACTAAAAGATTAAAAGCTGTTCATTTAGAAACATAAACTGTATTTATGTTTTTAGATATACATTAAAAAAGACTTAGTAGCTCAAGCTAAATTTTCTATTCTGTCTCAATAGTAATCAAGGATTGTTTTTATCCCTTTTACTCTATAATTGTAACTGTCCACCCAAATTGAATATAGCAATTAGAATTTTTATTTTATTAATATGCCTTATTTTATTTTTATTTTATTAATATGTCTCATCCTTTTGCTGGATATCAGCATTAATATTAACATTAATATCCAGCAAAAGCTGTCTTGTTATAGAATACAAGAAGAGCTTAGCACAAATATTATTTGATGATTCAATTTTTCTTCTCCATTGATGTCAATTTTGAAATGTTTACTCTTAAGTTCAATTAATATAGCTTAAATAATTCCTAAAAGAATGAGTCTCATGGTACAGGTGCTGAAGATTTATCCTACAGATTTCAAATTACAGGCTTTGAATAATTATAAAGCATAATTCATATACATACCAATGCATAGATAAAATTTAGATGTAAAATTATAAATTTAATTACATTGGAAATGCTACTACATATTTAAATGGATGACCAGTAATTATGGCCTTCACAGATAACAGAACCCTTTCCTCCACACAGGTGTTTCAGTGAAAGCTGTGCTGTCTATTGAAATGACTAGGACCAGCTGCCAACAAAGTATGAAACATTGTGCATTTTTTTTAAATGGGAAGATTGTTTTGCAATAACCTCATATACAAGAGTATTCTGTTATGCTGTCTGCCCCAAAGGGAAAATGATTTCCCCTGATTTTTAAAATGTTATTATTATTGGTAAAGGGGATTGAACCCAGGGGTATTCTACCTCCAAGCTACACTCCCAGTCCTTTATTTTTATTTTGAAACAGGGTCTTGCCAAGTTGCTGAGTGTATGGATAAATTGCTGAGTGGCCTCCAACATGCTATCTTCATGTCTCAGCCTCCCAAGTACTGGGCTTACAGGTGTCCGCCACCATACTGGCTATCCCCCAATTTTTTAACCTGACAACTAAACAGATTATTTATTTTAAATTTTAAAATGTTTAATTTTTTACACTTTATTTTTTGAGTGTTTGGTATTTATTTTTCATTCACCAGAAAAAGAACATTTTTCAATTATGAAATTTAGTTCAGTAAGACACCTTTTGAGTTGTAAAAATAAAAGAAAATAAATTTGAATAATTTTAAGATCATTTATGTAGTAAGCTATTTACAAATAAGAGAACTGATGTGCTGAGATTATAATGTTAATACTTTTTATGTCACTAATATATTTGACAATACTTAAGAATTTGGGGGTTACCATTGAAATTATATGAAAAATGTATAAGCATATACCTTATAAGTATATATTTAGTATCAGAACCAAATTTCTTTATTATTATGAAAAATGCTGATGCACAAGTATATTTTCCAGCAATGAGTACTTAAAAATATTTACATATTAGATTCAAAATATTGCTTAGTAGCAAAAGAGCTGTTTATACTTTAAGAGATATTGGTGAGAGAAGGAAATCATCCATCTCTTGTTTAGCCATAGCCATGACTTCCGAATGTGAATATCTTAAATTTTGACAAACTTATGCTTGCTCACTAATCCTTTCAAAGCATAATAATGGAGCACCTTCCATTGACTGAACACTGTTCTAGGCAATGAGAGCAGGGAATACGTGCTCTAAATCCCTGCTTTTGTGGAGAGACACTATGGTAGGAAACACAGACCATCAAAATATAAGTCATATAAATACAATTAATGATTAATACTATGAAGAAAAACCTACTGCAAGAGAGAGAGAAAGATAGGGAAGATGCTATTTTAAATAGGGTTCAGTGAAAGCCTTAGTAATGTAATGCTGTTTGAAAAGACTTAAGGATGAAAGGAATATCTAAGGCAAATACCTATCAGAGGTACAACAAGGTTTTCAGGAGCAAGTGAAGGGTATGTGCAAGAAACAATTGGAGCAAATTTCTGGAGAAAGAAGAGAGGAAAAAAATGAGAATGGAATGAGAAGAAAGGGTAGAAGTAGCCAGGGATGAATCATGTAATGCCCATGCAATATTTGCAAGGATTTAAGATTTTATTAATTTGGAATCTATTAACATGAATTTATTATTTCATTGAGACCTTATAAGGATAGATTGATATCATTCCACTTCACAAGGACTCTGGATCAACTGGTTAAGTCCAGAAAATCAATCAGTTAATTTTTATATTAAAGGCATTTTTGAGCCGGGCGTGGTGGCGCACGCTTGTAATCCTAGCATTCGGGAGGCTGAGACCTGAGGATCCAGGTTCGCGGCCAGCCTCAGCTACTTAGTGAGGCACTCCCCAACTTAGTGAGACCTGGTTTCGAAATAAAGAATAAAAAATAGGGCTGGAGGTGTAGCTCGGAGGTAGAACGCCCCTGAGTTCAATCCCTAGTACTGTAAAAAAAAAAAAAAAAAAAAAAAGGCATTTTTATTGCTGGTTAAGTATAACTGGTATAACTGTAAATGTAGAGTTTGCAATGACAAACAAAACTTCCTTATACTTCATTATAGCCTGCAGTTAGATGTTACAAAAGTGGAAATTGTGAATGACTGACCTTCAAAATAAAGCGTATGAGACTCATCGCATGGGGCTTTTACAGACTCTTCTTTTTCAAACAATTAAAAGAAGAGCAACAACAAATAAATCATCTTCTCATTTTTCTCCTGGAAGACTTTATCCAGTTACAACATAAGTATTCCCATATTCACAGTATGTGTGCTCTAAGATACTTAACTAGCAAAACTCCAGCAGTTCCAGGCAACTAACAACAAAATCCCAAAACTCTTTTAGTGACAGGCAAGGAAAGAGGCCAAACATATTTGTGAAATTCTTGTGAGGTGTATGAAATGGGATGTAACCAACCAAAAGGAGTCTGTACCTAAGTGTGTTGCTCAGACTTTTCAATATATAACTTAGAATGAAAATAGCATTGTGAAGGGAGAGAAAACACTTAGGCTTTCATTTAGTTAGAAGCGAACAATCATTTAAAAAAGCTGGAGGAAGGAAACAGACCAAATAATGTTATGTTCCTATATTAACATCTTAATATTGGTACCTATATCTAGCTACCAATATCATAGCAAGTCTGAGGAGATAGGAGAGGTGAGTGAAAAAAAAAAGGGTGGGTGAAGTATGAGGGGAAACACATCAAGAGGTGTTTGGTGCTTACATGAATCTATCACATTGAACCTTACTATGTGTATCAATAAAACTCTAAATTAATTAATTAAAATATATACCAAGAAAAAGGCTTGAGAAGCAATTTCACATAGTCTCATCATCAGAAAATCATCGAATTTCCCATTAAAAATGGCATGATATATTTCATTATCACTAATACTGTACTATTTTCTTGATGTAGTTTTGAATGTGAGTTTATGGTGTTTTATTAAGAATTTTAAAAAATCTATGCTCATCAGTGATGTTAATCTGTAATTTTCTTTTCTCAGGATATCTTCATTTGTTTGGGGGATTTAAGTGATGCTGACTTTGTGGAATGTGTTTGGTAGTATTCCTTATTTTTCTATTTTACTAAATAACTTGAGAAGCATTAGGCTTAGTCTTGTAGAATTCAGGTGGCAATCCATGATTTAGGCTATTACCTGAAGATTCGTCTGCAGTATTCTAGTGCCTTGATGAGTCATTCAGTTTTCTGATTTTGTGACACCTTTAATCTGTGTTTGTCACAATCCCAAATACCTGGTAATTTCTCATTATGGATTTGTACAACTTGTTTATTTTCTACCTTGTAGAATTATTTGGCACTTGTTCTCATTGAATTGACTTGCATAATATTCTCACCTTATTTTTTGCCATAATAATTAGGAATTCCAAACACAGATTAATAGGTGTTGACCTTCAGCATCTGCCAGCTAGTGTCATCAATGCAGCTATGGATAAAATGTTAAGTAATACTCAACCTGGCCTATTTTATTTTGAGTCAATCAATTAGGATTTAAACACTGAAATTCAAATGGTTTATCTAGATTTTACAATGAGTATGTAGATAAGTACCTGTGTGTTAAAAGACACATCTTTATCTTTTAAAGGATATACCATGATTTTTTAAAAAAAATTTGAATCACAGGGTACAGTATATAATGAGTGTGAGTGTGAGTGTGAGTGTGTGTGTGTGTGTGTGTGTGTGTGTTTCTAATGAAATGATATATAGAGAGTATGCAATCCGTAAATGAATATGTACTGTTCTTCCTTCAGGATGATTTTTAAAACAATCACTGCTTTTTGGAAATTTTGATTTATTTTGGTCTGGTTTGCCTCATATGTCTTTGGTTTAGAGTCTCTTGAATTTCTTGGATCTTTGGTTTTTGTTTTGCTTTGCTTTTGCTATTATGTCCAGACGTGTATGGCTTCCCCATTATCAGCATTCCCACCACAGCAGTCCATTATGACCAGAAATGTAATGGACAAATTTTTTCAAGAATTTGACAAAATAGCTGTGCGCATGTATGCCTCTATCACTCTGAACTTCATCAAGATATATGATTACAATGCACCAATAAAAAATAAATAAATAAAGAATGAAAAAAAGAATTTGCCAAAATAAAACACAAGCAGTTGCTTGTTTGTGCTTTATTCCAAGTTATGCTTTCATCCATGATTAACCATTTACATTCACTTCTGAAAAATGAAAAGTATAAATTTAATCATAGCACTTAATCTGCAGATTATAGATCAATTTTCATGCCTTTGGATCTCTTTTTAACATATCAAAAAGTAGGTGACATGTATTCAAAAAACAAACAAGTTTAATATCAATATTTTTCTCATTTTAAATTGTTTATTAATGTAACTAAAATAGCAATAAATATATCTTAATATAATAGTTCATATATTTTATGAATTTTGTGTTTATTTTTCTTTCCTTTTGTGCAAATTGTAGAACTTAGTATATTTGGTGGTATCTGCATTGGGCATGAGATTGTCCGTGGTTCAATTTTTTTCTATTTATTTATTCATTTTGGTACTAAGGATTGAACCCAGGAGCATTCTACCTCAGAGCTACACTCCCACGCCCAGTCTTTTTTTTTTTTTTTACTTTTGTTTTGAGGTGCAGTCTCGTTATATTTCTGGGAGAATCGCTAAGTTGCGAGGCTGCCCTTGAACTGTGGGCATGTGCCACCGTGCCCAGCTTACTTCATACTTTGACTTGTTCATGCTTTCACAATATACTGTTAGAAATAACTTTCATGGCATCAAGAAAAGGCACTTGATCGAAAATTACTTGGCAAGATGATTTAACTTTTTTTGAAAAAAAAGGTGCTCCCACGTATGCGAGAGAGCACCCCTGACAAAGAACCAGGTGGTTCTTATATCCCTGAAGCAAAGGTCCTCCTGGCTGAACTCCTACCGGTGTGAGTTACATCTTCACATTCTTCCCAGTCAGCTACAGGGGAATATGGGAGAGGGTCAACACCTGCAATCTCTTAAAAGATGCTAATTTTGCAAAGGAATAAGTCCCTATCAGCTTACAAAATGGCAGTTTAAGTTAAACTACTCCTTTGACAGAAAAGATACAATTATATATTATTACAACTCCTCCCTCTTTTACTGTAAATTATTACTCTTCTTCAAATTCTATTAACATACGGAGACTCTTGCTCTCGAAGGTGTTTGAAAATAGATTATTTTGGTTATCTATGGAGGATTGGTTAGAATGATCTCTGTCTCAACACTAGGGTCCTCAAAGATCATTATTCCAAATACTAAAAGAAATATTATGACCGAAGTCATTATTTCTCCTTGTTTTACAAACCATTGTTCCCTTAGGCTGGAGAAAAGATCATATATCCTTGAACTTTTTGCTAGCTCAGCTGCTAATGTGGACAAATTTTCCAGGGCTTCAATTATAGCGCCATCTGGTGCCATATTGCCTGGGATGCAAGTGTAACACTAGTCTGTTTTTATGATGCATAACTTTTCATTTTTTCCCTAAGATCGTATCTAATATATCATTCATCCAATCTACATTTTTTATTAATAGTGGACCACCAAAATAATATTGGCGAAAACCATGCAGCTACCTGGTTTTTAGTCCTAAATTTGTTGGGACCACCATTTGAAATCCTGATTGAATCCACATAGATAGGAGGATCTAATGACTCACTTGGGGTTTGTAATGACAGGGCGAAAGGGATAGCCAATTGTACTAGAGTTCAAGTTCCAATCCAATTGACCAGTAAAATCTCCACAATACCACCAGACATTTCCTCTGGCAACTGCTAACATGGACTGATTATCTAGCTCCTCAAAGGATTAGAATTCACTGCAGCCAGTAACAATACCCAAAGACATTGATTGTCCCTCCCACTTTGAGAGGTACAAGGTATAGGTAGTATTTGGAACTGGAGGCTTAATGGTTTTTAGGGGCTCTTACTTTTGATCCCATGCCACTGGGAACAGGAGAGAGAGCGTCTTATAAGACTTGTCACTCCATGCTAGATTTGTCCTCAAAGAAAGCTACTATACATCTCATGCCTGCTGGGTCTGAGGTTCATCTGAGTGGAAATAGGACCACTTGAGCCTCCACCCTGGCTGCCACACAAGTGGAAAAGTAACTTTTGTTTTTCTACTATAGTGGCCTGGGTTGAGGGGTTAACATTAGCAGCTCTGAGGTTGAATTATTAACTAGTCTAACAGCAGGCTTCCCCATGGTATTATTTTCTGACATATCTTTCTGGAGCTCAGACTAATGTTTAATGGAAATGGCTGACTTCGTTAACAGCTTGTGCGTTAGCAGAAGTGGATTATACCATAAGTTAGCACAGATGTCAAGGGAAACCTCTCCAGGCCTGGTTACTTTTTCTTTTAACCCCTTTGGAATTGGAGCAGCTCTGCTCTATATGGTGGGACTGTCCACCCTCCACCTGAAGTGGTCACTTACTAAAGCAAAGGACTTGATTTGGATTAGTTTGCTTTATCACCCATATTGGTTCTGGGCAGAGATACAGGACTTGGCATGCATTAATCTTGATAGTTAGGATGTTTTCTCCTATAGTTACATTAATAGTTAGTTGGGCTGAATAAGTACTACACCATACCTGGAAACTTAACAAACCAAAAACCAGAATGAGTTTAGTGTTTTTACAACTAACTTGAGAGGGTCTGGGTGTTGAGTGATGGTCCATGGTCCTTTCAGAATAGGATCTGGAGCCTCTTTAACCTGAGTGTAATGAGTCTAACCTTTTTCTGCAGTGTGAACAGCTATTTTGGTTGTAAGCAACACCTGATATGTTCCTTTCCAGGCTGGCTCAAGCTTGTCCTCCTTCCAGGTCTTTATTAGGACATTGTCACCAGATTGATGAGAATGTGCTGGAAATTCAACAGGTGGAGTTTGGGTGAACAATCCTTGTATCTTAAGAGAGAACAAGGAAGAAGAGAGACCTGACACATAATTTCTGAGAAATTGCTCTTTGGTCTCCATGGTTGGTATGTCTGAACCTAGACCCAAGTAAGGGATTCCATAGAGGATTTCATAGGTGACAGGCCAGTATCTTTATGAGGAGCAGTTCTAATTCTAAGGAAGGCAATTGGGAGACATTTTGTCCATAGGAGTTTGGTTTCTAAGACCTATTTATTTATTTATTTACTTACTTACTTACTTTAGGGTCTAGTTTATTCTTTCTACTTTACCAGAAGATAGGGAAATGCTAGGTATGTGGTATTCTCATTTAATTCCCAGAACCAGACCCCTGATAATAGCAGCAGTAAAATGACTTCCATTATCTGAATCTATGTTTTCAGCTAATCCAAAAGGGGGAATTATGGCTTCTAGTAATACCTTTATAAATTGTTGGCCATGATACTCAAAAGTGGAACCACTTCAACCTAGTTCAACCATTAACAAAAGGTATTGAAGTTGCCCCAGCTTTGGCATTTCCATATAGTTTGCCTGAACATTTTGGAAAGGCCTGATTTCTGTTTTTCTCCCACCTGCTGGTTTTCTCCTTAGAGCTTGCTTATTTACCTTTCTATAGGTAATGCAGCCCTCATTTATTTGCTTAGCTATGGTATAAATGCACAATTTTTCCAAAGATATGCACTACTCTAAAAGCATATTCTGAGTCTTCCTTCCCTTTCAGATGCTTTAAAGCTTGATCTAGAGCAAACAATTCACAGGTCTGGGCCGACCACACATTAGGAAATCTTCTTGTCTCTATGATAGTGAATTGATCCTCAGCTATGACCAAGTATCCATCATGTCTCTTTCCCTTGAGTATTCTAGAAGAGCTATCTACAAAGATTCTAGCACCTGTGGAAAAAGGGGTTTCCCTGAGATCAGGTCTGTCTGACTTTGGTCTACTAATCTGTGAGATCCAGACAATGGATCAAAGGGTTCTTGAACTCCACCTCCTATTAAAAATGCAGCCATGCATAGGTTATTATCAGTAGTGAGAGTCAGATCACATTTTTCTAATAGGATTACTTCATATTTTAGTATTAAGGAATCTGTCAGCCATCTACCCACCCTCTGGTTTAGAATTGCTCTAAACTGATGTGCTGTATTCATAAATAAAGTTCTACCAAAGGTCCGTTTTCTACCCTCCTTTGTGAATAGGGCTGTGGCTGCTACCAATTGAATGCATTCAGGTCAGCCTCTGATAACAGGGTCCAAGAGCTTCAATAAATAGGTCACAGGCTGTCTCTTTCCCCCATGACCTTGGGTTAACAACCTTGATGCAGTACCTTTATTAAATTAAGATAAAGTTAGAATGGTTTTTCTAGGGACAGCAAAATGGAGGCCTACTTGAGAACCTCAACCAATTGTATTTCCTCTGGCTTCCAGAGGAGGGGGTCAGGTTCTTCATATAGGAGTTTAAAATATAATTCCTTAGTTTTGAGAGCGATATGAGTCAATCCATAATCTACAATATCCAACAAGCCCTAAATTTTTTGTTAAGTCCCTCTTGGTACCTGGAAGGGGCATACTAGCAATTCCTGAGACCCTCCTGAACCCAACCTCCTTTATCCCTCTCTGATTAGATGCCTAAATATTTTACTTCCTTTTCTACATACAGTAGTGTATGTAACATTTCCTTATCTATTCCAGAGAGTAGATCATCCACACATTGGATCAGTCCAATTGAGGAAGGAGCCTTAAATTTCTCTAGCATTTTTTCCAGAGCTTGTCTAAACAAGTTAGGTGACTCTGTGTACCCTTGTGGCAAGATTGTCCAGCAATATTGCTATATCCTCCCAGTCCCAGGGTCCTCCCACTCAAAGTCAAAGACATCTCTACTTTCTTTAGGTAGAGGACAGGCCCAGAAGGCATCCTTTAAATCTACCATAGTAAAGCAGCTATGTTCATGAGGAATTCTACTAATAAGGTTATAGCGATTAGGGACTACATGGGGCGTCTGTTCTGAACAATTTGATTTATAGCCCTCAGGACCTGAACCAATCTGTAGGACCCATCTGATTTCCCTACAGGTAATATTAGAGTATTAAATGGAGACATGCAGGGCTCAATCAGGACATCCTGGAGTAGACTTTCTATGATAGATTGTAACTTGATTGATTCTTCCTTCAAGGGGTATTGGGTATTGCTTTCTCTCAATGGCTTCTTCTATTCTTTTTAGTTTGATCTGAATAGGTAAATTAAATCCTTCTCCCTTCAGCCCTGAAACCATTAATGTTTTATTAGACAGACTTAAAGATGGGGCCGGTGAGGGGCAAGGGAGTATCTGGCTGCTTTAGAATCAACCAGGAATGCTAAGTCCTCTCTTTTAGGTCCCATCTGCAAATTTATCAAGGGCTCTTGGTAGGACACATTTGCATAAAAGAGTCCCTGACTTCCCTAGTACTCCTTATAGGTCATAAGGGGTATGACACTTTCTTCCTTCCTCAGGTCTGGGCATTTCTTTTTAAAATGACCCTCTTTCTCCACCATTAACATTTATTTTTCACTTTCTATTTAGATAGCCTGAGTCTCTCCTCCCTTTAGGGGTCCCTGGGTTGAGGATCTTTGTCTCTAGTTTCTAGGGCCAGTTCTCTCTTGGGTTACTTGTTCTTTAGTAGAAACCATTATTTTAGCTTTTGTCTCTCTGCATACCTTTTTACATATATACCCTTAGAGTTTACCTTAACAATTCCTCTAGGGTCTGATTTTCCAGTTCTAATTTTTTGTAGCTTCCTTGCAGTTTCTGGCCAACTTTTAGTAACAAATTCTAACTTAAGCATTCCTTGTCATAGACGGTCCTTTGAGTTTAACTCAGAATATTTCCACGTTTGTTCCCTCAGTTTGTTAGGGAAATCAGCTGGCCCCTCCTCCTTTCCCTGCTACACATCAAAAGCCTTAGTCATGTTTTGGAACTGAGGTACAGATTCTCTAATCCCCTGAAGATCCTTCATATAACTTCTATGTTCTAGATTGTTGTTATTCCATGGGAGCTCTTGATTGGGAAACTTAAACTCAGCAGTTAGGGTGTCAGAGCCTGCTGGGTGCTCTCATCCCTATGCAGTCATGGCTGCCCATATAATTGCTACCTTCTCCTCTCCAGTAAAGAAGATTCCCCAAATGGACATTAGTTCAGTCCACATATAAATCTAGGGCCCTAGAAATTGATCTAGCTGGTCTGTGACCTTGTGGGGGTACTCTATAAGAGACTTGAGTTTCTTTCTTAGAGCTCTAACCTCAGAACTAGTTAGGGGGGCACTTACAAAGCCAATAACCCCTCCACCTAGAAGAACTTCCCCAAGTGGGTAGGATAAAAAAGGGAAACTTTGGATGTCCTATTTACATTGTTGAACTTCTCTCCTGGGGGGCAGGGGGCTGGGGGATCAGAAATTGCTGCAGATGACTCAAATTCCCTTTCTCTCCCTCCTTCCTCAGTGTCTTGAAATGGGTCAGTCTGCTGGTTCCCTGAATTACAGGGAGGAGGTAAACAGTCAAGGGGATCCTGATTGCCATTTTTGCCTTGTTTTCATTCACTTCTACCTTCATTGGGAATGAGATAATAGGTCCCTTCTTCCAGCAGAGTGCATAATCTACCTCTTCTTGGGTGGTAGGACTTTTTATCATTGACATATTAGATTAATGAGTGGCAAACCCAAACCTCACTGGAACCAAATTTCGGCCAGAATATTTTGATTTTTGAGGATGACTTCTTGTGCCCAAATCAAACAATAGTATTTTATCATTTGGTGTTTCTTTTTCCCTGCTATCCTAGAAATTTCTTCCTAACATTAGAGCATATGCCCTACGGGGCTATCTGAAGGAATTTTATGTAATACTTCTCCCTCCTTAGGAACCTTTTCACTCAGTGAAAGGTTTATTTCCCATCTTGGCTTGCCTAGTTGTGGAACTGCAACTAGATACTTGGCTGAGACTAGTCTCCCTCTCTTGGAGGTTTCTAGTATTCCTCCCCTGATGTGCTTTGTTTTTGTTTATCTCCCTCATGGGAAATATATCCACAGTAGGTGCTTTTTGGTGGACCAATTAAAGCCCCTCCCCCACCCCCGGAGAGAAGGCCTTATGCCATATGAAGTACCAAGGATATAACAAAATGGCAGATTCAGACACCACACCTGTGACATCTCATTTAAGTACACACAGCCTTTGCTTCCCACTCAGGTCTTCCTGATTGTGTAACTTCACTGAATGCTTGATTGAGGCCTAGTCTCCCCTGCTGGGATTTTTAGTATTCCTCCCCAATGTGCTTCATCTTTCTCTGTCTGTCTCCCTTGCAGGAAATATATCCATGGTAGGCACTTCTCAGCAGGTCAGTTAAAATCCCTAGCCAGCCCTCCCTTCCCCCCATACACACACCCAGAGGAGACCTTATGCCATATGAAACATCAAGTATATAACAGAATGGCAGGACTAGACTCCACACTCACCCAAGCACACATGCCTAAACCCCAGCATGCCCCAACCACCCAAGTGTTACTTGCTTCTCCCCGAAGCATTTGTACATGGTCCATGCATGGAATTTCAGGTTGTCATGGAATCTGCTAAGGCCTTCCCTGTGTTGCCTCCTAATTTTTGCCTGAAGGTTTGTCACCTGCTCCAGAGATTGTGGGTCCCCTTCCCCCCAAAGCTACTTCAATAGGGCTGTAGTTCTCATCTTCCTTAAGAAGGAGGGATCCTCACCACTCTGGAGGGGTGCTGTTACCTGAATTGAGCAGCCAAGTTTGTTAGAAATAACTTTTCAAGCCGGGTGTGGTGGCACACTTGTAATCCCAGCATTCGGGAGGCTGAGACCGGAGGATCTGGGTTCACGGCCAGCCTCAGCTACCTCGTGAGGCACTCGGCAACTTAGTGAGACTCGGTTTCAAAATAAAGAATAAAAAATAGGGCTGGGGGTATAGCTCAGAGGTAGAATGCCCCTGAGTTCAATCCCCAGTACCGCAAAAAAAAAAAAAAAAAAAAAAAGAAATAACTTTTCATCTTATCAAGAAAGGCACTTGTTCGAAAATTTCTTGGCAAAGAAATTTTACTTTTTTTGCAAAAAAGGGTGGTGCTCCCAGATACACGAGAGCACAGCTGACAAAGAAGCCGGTGGGTCTTATATCCCTGATGCAAGGCTCCTCTTCCACTGAACTCCTATTGGTGGGAATTACAGCTTCACAGCTTCACAGCTTCCAGGTCAGCTACAAGGAAAGATGAGGGAGGGTCAATATCTGCAATCTCTTAAGAGATGCTAATTTTGTAAAGGAATGTAAGTCTATCAGATTATAAAATGACAATTTAATTTAAGCTCCTTTAACAGAAAAGATACAATTGGAGGAAGAATGCCCCTGGGTTCAATCCCCAGTACCACAATAAAATAAAATAAATAAGTTGAAGGCTATTTTATTCTGATTGAGGGGAGATTATAAGTCATCTTTATTCTATGAATTATTTAAGGCCCACTGATTATAGTGAACACATACAGCTATATGAAACTTTATTTCATCAATTTATTTGGGAGCACCTCCTAAAATCTGGATTATAGTCTGAAACAATCCCTAAAGATATATGAAAGTATTGTTACTGCTTTAGAGAAACTGCCACAGGCATTATACTCTCTGTTCTTGCTGAAGTTGAACCTAAGAATGGATTTAATTTATTCTTTTTTTTTTTTTTTTTTTTTTTTTTTTGCGGTACTGGGGATTGAACTCAGGGGCATTCTATCTCCAAGCTGCACCCCCAGCCCTATGTTTGTTTTATTCTTTATTTTGAAACCGAGTCTCACTAAGTTGTGGAGTGCCTCACTAAGTAGCTGAGGCTGGCCACAAACCCGGATCCTCCAGTCTCAGCCTCCCTAATGCTGGGATTACAAGCGTACGCCACCAAGCCCAGCTGGATTTAATTTATTCTAATAATAAATTTAGCAACAAAGATTTAGACACAGTTATTGATTCTAAAATATACAAAACTTTTCTATATTATTTAAGGAGTAACCAATGAAAAATATGAAACAACAACTGGATCATCTACTCATTACTGGCTTAATGTCTGTGTGGGCCAACGTAGAACTATTTTATTCAGCAATCCCAATTCATGGTCTATATTCAAGGGAACTAAAATTAGGATCAGAAAAAGATACCATTTTTTTTTTTACTTTATTCACAATAGTCATGAAAAGGTAACATTCTATATGCCTATTGATTAATGAATGAATAAAGAAAAGTGCATGCACACACGTGTGTGCGCGCACACACATACACACACACACAGAGGAACATTATTTAATCATGAAAGAAAAACAAATGCTATCATTTGAGATAACATGGATGAATCTAGAGGACATTATGCTAAATGAAATAAGTCAGAAACAAAGACAAATCCTGCATGATTTCACTTGCCTGTGTTATTCAAAATAGTTGAATTTATGGAATAAAAGAGCAGAATGGTATTTATCAAGATTACAGGGCATGGGAAAATGGGTAGGTGTTGTTCAAGAGGTATAAGCTATTTAGGATTAAAAACTTCTGGAGAATTAATATACAATATGGTAAATAAGGTTAGCAATACTTTATTGTATGCTTGAAATTTACTAAGTGTGTATACTTTGTGTTCTCAACACCACCCCCATATAGAAAATGATAACTGTCTGAGGTGTTAAATATATAAATTATCATGATTATGATAATAATTTCACAATGTAAAAGTATGTCAAATCATCAAATTATATACATTAAATATATGTAACATTTTATTGTCAAATACTCCTTAATAAATGTAAAAGGAAGACAGGCTGTGAGGTCATTTTCATTCACGACCCTCATATAAATTCTAAATAAACCTCTTTGCTGTTCTGTGGCAGTATAGTGCCTTCATGTTTCCTCACAACTTTGGCCTAGAGTCAGATAAGAACTTACTGCTTTTGGTCAAAGACTATTAGGCTATTTTTTTTTTATAGAGAAAAGTTGTTAAAACTTGTATTTTAAAATAAAGTATGAAATTTATAGAAGAACCTAGAGTAAATTCCTGATTATAAATCTGAGTATAATTTCAGGTTTTAAATTTCATTTAGAAAGGCAACAAATAGCCCAACTTAATATGTCATTTTTTTTTCTTTTAACCTCAAAGATTGAAAGATTTTAATAATCCTAAATTGGGTGTAAAGTTAATGGTGTGATTGTATAAAAGTTATATATTTGAGCACTGGATATCATTATAATAATAATTTTTGTCTATAAGCATGACGACTTTATTTGACAATGATTTGAGGCTGCATAGTGAATCATAGTTGAAAAATCCCTTGAAGCATATGTAAACTCTTTTTTTAAGTATCCTTAAAAGAGACTCTCTCTGTCTCTGTCTCTGTCTCTCTGTCTCTGTCTCTCTGTCTCTGTCTCTCTGTCTCTGTCTCTCTGTCTCTCTCTCTCTCTCTCTCTCTCTCTCTCTCTCTCTCTCTCTCTTTCTCTATCCCTCTTAATATTCTGCCTTAATCACAAGCCCTTTGGTTACAGGAACCATATTTATTTGTTGTAAAATGACAACACAATACCCTAAGCATAATAAAACTCAACAAATGATGACAGGTGTTATTAATGATAATAACTAAAAATGTAATTTTATTGCTCTGGAATAATTTTAGATTCTGGTATGTCTTATACAGTATTCAATACAGTATCAGAAAGGGAGTTATAAATTTATGCTATTGTTTGGTGCTTCAGAAAATGAGAAAAGAATATTTCATTAATATCATCTTTAAAAAAAGTAACAGTGAAAATATACTACTGGAAGTTTCTGTCATGTGAGGAAGTGAGCTTTCCTGACAATGTATGGCCTGCATGGCTGTGATCTCTTACAGTGTCTGTGATTGATTTCTGATGTGCCAAGTGATATGTGCCTTTGGAAAGTGTGCTATGCAAACACCTATACAAGTCTTATTTGGCCACCCATGTCTCCAGTGTCCCAGTGATTTTTCTAAGTTCCTGTGAAAGGCTTATTCATAAGTGATACATGCCAGAAGAGACATGAAAGGGTAGGTTAGGAATCAGTGCCCTCTTTCAACATTCTGCATTACTCTCAGCTCTGCTTTTACTCAGAAAAATGGTTTTGAAATATGTTGTGGAGCTTTTAAAGTTTCTATATATATACTATCTGTTTCAGGAAACTTAAACATTAAAGATAGTACTATAACATTGCCCTATATAATATGTTTCTAGTGTGTATTTTTATAGATTCATTTGGTGTCTAATTAGATGGGAAATAAAATAGCTCTTTCCAGAAATTAGGCTATAGCATTATTACCCCACTCTTAAACTTGTAGATACTAACAGTAATACCAGACTTTCATTCTCTCAAGCAGGATACAAGAATGATTAAATGTGCCCGAATTTTGTTATCTTTTTACCCAGAAGCTTTCTTTTTTCTTTTTGCAAATCTAAGAAGCAAAAGATATCCCTTGTCTATCAGGGTATGGAGGAAATAACTTGTGCTATCCTTCTCTTTCTCAATTCCAAATCCTGATAAATATGTTTTGGTTTATCTACCCAAAACCAAGCAAAATACATAGGCTCTTATCTGTGTGCTGATAAGATATAATTGACACATTATTTCTAATTTGCCTTTGCAGCTTTCAACCTTCTATTTTTTAAGCAGACAAAAGATTGCTAGGTAGAATGGACACTAACATTTTTTGTGATTCACACAGATGGTCAACAATTACCATCAACAAATGAAGAATATTAATTCATTTGAAAGATAGATTTGAAGAACCTTGTATGTGAGCTTTGCCATCCCACAAACCTCTGATCCCGAGTAAGTGATAGAAAAAGCGCTGTGGAAATTACCAGGAATAGGGAAGGTATTTGTTACTGCCTACATGATGGCCAGAGTTCCTTTTATGCTCTACAACCTCTTTAGTAATGGGATGCTTCATGGGATTTGGATGCAACCAAAGTATTTTTTAGGACATTTGAAAAGCAGGTGGATATTTGGCAGAAACATCAGAAGCCCAGTGGTCATTATAGATATACAGAGATAATATTTAAAAGCTGAGAGGAGCAACTGTTTGCTCAATTGCCAGGATTGGTTTCTTTCCATGCTACATCCCAGAGCTTAATACAGAAAATGACACATGCTGCCCAGAAATCAAAGTGGTTGTCCATTTCTTCCTTAAAACCCTTTTATTGTATTATTTCCACTTGGGAAACTTGAATCCATTGAAAACAAAAACATAAAATGTAAATTTTTCTATTTGAGTAATCCATATGCAATACTTATTCTTTAATTCATTTTATTAAATTTTTATCATCCTTAAGTGGCAGCTCATAAAGATTTTTATGTAGACATTGAAACAGTGGAAAAAGGAAATACACATAAACCTTCTCTTTTTTTTTTTTTTCAGTTGTATTAAATTGAATAAAGGTGATGCATATGACATGGAAAAATGCAAGTAAAGATGATTTGAGCAAAGCCACAAGTAAAGCCTTGCTTTACAAAACAGTATTACAGATTGCTAATATTGACTGGACACTAATGGTATGGCCGCCATGGTGCTGGGAGCTTTACATGCCATTTACTCTCCTCCTAAAAATGTAAATTATGTTTTTACAGATAGCTTGACCAGAATGAGCTAGTGCCAAGTTGAAATCCAAAATAAAATAATCTGGTTCCAGGGCCAGCTCTCCTCACCACAATCCATATGTCACAGAGCTTTAGACCAAAACTAGACATTTGGTAGCAGATGCCATTCCCTTTGTTTTGAACACATTTCTCAGAGAAAATCATTCATTGCAGTTATGTTCCTAGGATCCAAATTATTAATGCAAGTGATATCAGAGGTGGTTATTATATTCTTAATATCAGATTTTAATGAGACAAATTAGAAATACACTTTCTAAAAGACATGCAAGGATGGAATGCTCAGAAATGAGATATTTAACAAACTTAGCACCATTAGTCAGTCACATCCTGCTTTTAAACATCTCAGTTGATGGTTTGAAATCTGGTCCTCTTTAAACTCACGCTTCTAACAAGAATGCTTGTATCTTTTTCAGATCCAATTCTGATTCCCTAGTTAAATTCCCCATTTTTATTTCTACTCTGATATATTCTGCTAAAAAGAGCTTAACTCCGTGCAATTTGGTTAAACAAATATTAGAATTTCTTTCATTTTTAAAATAATCTTCTAAGCAGAAGATGAATAAAATATGACCCCCTCACATCCAGCTATCTCACATAATTATAGTTAGAGATTCTCATTCTACCTGCACTAGCAAGCTGTACTGGTCAGTAACAGCCTGGCAGACTGGCCTCCTCTTGTCATCCCATCAATAATTCCTGTTTTGTGCTATAAAATAAAACTGTATTTTTGCAGAATTTGTGAAAATAAAACCATTTATTTTCCATTACACACTGTATACTGAAGTATGAAAATATACTGTTTAGTTCCTTGGGTAACTTTCATGTAGCATTAGTGCACTTTGCTATGTGAAGACTCTTTTGCTCTGTCATAAAAGAAAGAGTAGGAAAGAGTGTGTTTGCAATTCAGTGTCTATGCAGCTGATTTTCCACTTCTCTCCTCTCACTCAAAGTTTCTTTTGTCACTATATTGAATTAGAAAAAAAATAAATGAGTCAAAGAATATTTATTATGAAGACAGTCATTTTATGAACATGTACAATATGCCCTGTGATAATCTAAATGCTTTGTAGTCGGTATTCCATTAAATCATCAACACAACTGGATAAGAATAATCACTGTAATTATTTCCATTGACAGATAAGAGGCATGCAGAGAGTCTTGGACAACTTGCCTAGACATTACAGCTAATAAATTATGGAGTTTATATACAAATTGATATGGGAAGAGATGTCACCTGTACATGATCCATTGCATATATTTAGAGACAATATACCCCAGTACAAAATTTGTTGTCAAGTATCTATAGATAATTTATAAAAAATCAGGAAAGACAAGAAAATATTAAAAAATAAAGAGCACTTATGATTGAGCTACTAATAGATATCATGTTTTTATGAGCCTAATTTAAATAAAATCTTCACAATGATACCATGAATTAAGTGTAACTGTCTCAATTTAAGAATTCTTAAAAAAAAAACTGCATTGGTTTTCTATTACTGCAAAACTGCATTGGTTTTCTATTACTGCTGCAAAAATTTAACACAAATTTCATGGTTCCTAATAACACAAGTATTTTCTTACCCTTCTGTAAGTTTACATTTTGTAAACTAAAATCAAGTTGTTGACAGGGCTACATTCCTTTCAAGAAACTTATAGGAAAGATGTTTATTTATTCATTTGGGTCATTGGTGGAGGTGAGTTCCTCGAGATTATAGAACTAAGGTTCTAGTTTCCTGACTGTCAGCTTAGAGCTATCTGTGTCTCTGAGGGATAGCTACATCGATGCCCCTTTCTTTGTCTTCAAAGCCAGAAAAAGCAGGTCCAGTTCTTCCCATGCCCTATCTCTCAGACCCATCTTTCTGCCTCTTTTTCTACTTTTAAGGACCCTGGTGATCACTTTGGGTTTTCATGGATAATGCCAGATAATCTCTCCTCTCACATTCAACTGCTTAGTAACCTTAACTCCAGCAGCAACTTAATTTTCTTTTGCCATGTAATATACTTATGGTTTCCAAGGATGTCTTTAAAGGACCACTGGTGTGTCTAACACAAGGATCTAGTCAAGTTAAATAGCCTAAGAAAGATAACACACCTAAGGAGTGGTAAAGCATCACTGAAACTCTGATTTACTTTATTCCAGAACCATATTCCTTCCAATACATTACTTCTGACTGACAAGTAAGATTTCAATGAGTAATATATGGGAAAGTGATTAAGACATATTCAGTGCCTCATGAGTTCCAGAAATTTTCCCCAGTGGTTTATCGTCCTTACTCCTGATAACATCTATATGGGAAACACGTAACAACCCATTTCCCATGAGGAAACAGATTCAGCTAACTCTGTTGAGGTCACACACATGTAATGATGCAGAGCAAATATCAGTCTGAATCTAGCTGAGTCTTGAAGTACAGGTAGAATTCAGATAAATAAGGAGATTGGAATAAATCAATAATAACTTGTGCAGAAAAGTAAAAGCAAACGTGAAGGAGAGAGAGTAATATTACACTAGTGTTTTTTTTTTCCTGAATTTCTTAAATACAGGAGTATTTGAGTCTACTTAGTTAATATAGCATATGTGAAGAGATTTTTTTTCATTTTATTTAGTTTTTTTCTTGTAAAAAATGATATAATGCCGGGCGTGGTGGCGCATGCTTGTAATCCCAGCATTTGGGAGGCTGAGACCGGAGGATCCGGGTTCGAGGTCAGCCTCAGCTACCTAGTGAGGCACTCTGCAACTTAGTGAGACCCGGTTTCAAAATAAAGAATACAAAATAGGGCTGGGGGTATAGCTCGGAGGTAGAATGCCCCTGAGTTCAATCCCCAGTACCACAAAAAAAAAAAAAAAAAAAAATGATATAATGAAATGAGTCTAGGTTTTCACTAACAAATAAATAAACCAATCATTAGAAAGGTGTATACAGTAAAAATTGAACATGTTTATTAATTATCTGGCTATCCAGTCATTTCTTTGCAATAAGGCAGGGACAAGTTAGCCAGACGTTTTCCTTAGCTTCTGGAGATCATACTTCATAGAGTTAGCAAACATTTTTCTTATGAGTTAACAAACTTGTGAATTAAAAAACTTTTCTTCTCATATCACGAATTGCTCATGTGTGTCTCTACTCTCCCCTCATGTTGAGAGGAATGGCCAAGTTGTCATTTCCAGGTTCTGAACTCTGACATGTCCCCAGTCAGACATCCCCAAAGGCAACTGACTTGTGCTGAGATAGGTTTTATTAACCTCTTAAAGAGGCAAGGGTGACTAATTATTAATAGACTAGTCTAAGACAGGTTTATGTCCCATTGTTAGATCTCTATAGGTATTAGCACTACCAAAGAGGCTAAGTATATTTCAGAGCATTAATCTAATCTAAAATAATTCATTTATCCTCGAGTAATTTTGATTATATGAGAAAACTCATGATAAAATAGACAGTTCTTTAACAAAATCATTTTAACAATTCTTTACCACAATTTTTATTTGCTATGCCATTAAATTCACATCTAATTGAGTTCACATTTTATAGTTGAAATCATGACATAGATGCAAATACATATTCATTACTGAATTTTCTATTTTGAGATATTCTAGTTATTTTTACCCAGGAATAATGGATACCATTTTGATGACCATGTTAGAGTCCATCTGCAAGGCTACCTGCCTAAATGACAGAAAAATCATTCCGTTCTTTTTCAATATGTAAAATGTTTCCATAAGTACATTTCTCATGAGGACAATTTTAGACTCAAAAGCAAGAGATCTAGATGATATCATCTTGAGCATCTCTGTTCATATGGCTGCTATCAAGATGATGTGTATTAACAATTAAAAGCTTTCTATATATTTTTATGGCACATTTGTTCTCCTGAATAATTTCTTCATACTTGATCCTAACATCATTTTTAAAAACAAATCAGATAATGCCTCTTTGTGAAATTTTTGTTTCTTTATGCTTAGGAAGAAAGAAGCAAACACATAAAATAATAATTCCTCTCTCTTGAATATCCCCTTCTTGCTTTGTCATCTTTAAGATACAGCATTCCCTCTTTCTTCTTTCTTTTCTTTGAGATTGCCAACCTTGTCTTCCCAATGAGATGTTTCCACTTATTCTTTCCTCTACCAGGAATAATATTTCCATGGCTTCTCTTGTCTGAGAGGTAAATGCAAATAATACTTTCCTAAGAGGGCTTCCTTAAAACTTCAGTTAACTGAACTTGTAGGGGCCATTTTCTATTACATTATTCCCCCCTGCCTCTTTTTCTTTTCTTCATATATTACACAGTGTCTAAAATTGACTTTTAAAAACATTTTTTGTCTTTCTCAAAAGAATCTAAGTATACAAACATAGAAAGCATATGTGTTAACTTTTGGGGGTGGCCATAATGCGGTGTCACATACTGTGTAGCTTAAAGAACAGATTTATGATTTATCGCCTGATAGTTGTGGAGGTTTGAGGTCCAAGATCATGGTAACAGCAGGTTTTTTGTTTGTTTTGTTTTGTTTTGTTTTTGTTTTTCTCAGGGCTGAGGGCTATTAGGTAGAACTGTCTCTTGCCTCTCACCTGGCTTCTGGTAGTCTGCTCTTCTTGCAGATGACATCCTCCCTTATCTCTGCCTTCAGGTTAACATAACATTTTTCCAATGTGAAAATTTCCCCTTTTTACAATCCTTTTTCACACAGGATTAGGGCCATAACCTCCCTCAGTAGGACCTCATCCTAATATGAAATATTATGTATATAATTATCCTATTTCCAAATAAGTTGACATATGAGGAACTAGGAGTTAGGAATTCAACATATGAGTTTGGGAGAGACAATTCAATCTGTAATACCACAAATGTCTCATATATATGCTGTGACATATATAGGAAGCACAAAGCAATTGGTTAATTTAATTAAAAGCTATAGATAAAAGGAGTTGATCCAAGACCAATATTTATTTATTTCTTTGCTCATTCATTCATTCACTCATTTATTTAGTACTGGGGATTAAACCCAGAGGCATTTTACCTCTGAGCTACACCCTCAACCCTTTTTATTTTGAAACAAGATCTCACTAAGTTGCTACAGCTGGCCTCAAATCTGCAATCCTCCTGTCTCAGCCTCTCAAGTACTGGATTACAGGTATGCACCACCATCTCCAGTTGAAGATCAACACTTTAAATGTAGGCTTGGTATTTTAAAATGACAACAGACTATTTTGGAATAGGGGTCTCAAGTTAGCTCTTACATTGTGGCTGTAAAATTATTATTAGTAGTAGTAGTATTAATTATTAATTATTATTATTACTATTTGCAGTACTGGGGATTGAACTCAGGGGCATTCTACATCCGAGCTACATCCTCAACTCTATTTTTTATTCTTTATTTTGAAACAGGGTCTCACTAAGTTTTGGTGTGCCTCACTAGGTAGCTGAGATATAAAATTATTTTGAGTAATATAATTAGTGCAGTCCTGATTTTGTCTTACAGAAACACTTTTGAGATCTTGATATATCATATTCTGTAAAACTTCTAACAAGAGAATGGAATTATGCAAGAAGTCTGCATTGATATTTATAAAAACTTAGGAAAATAAATATCACTAAACTTTAAACTTGATTTAAGTTTTAGGATAAAGATAATGCTTTGAGACTGATAAAATACCTTATTTTATCATATAAAATAAAATTAAAATCAAATACAGACTTTCTTTTCATATTGGGTGGTTTTTTTTTTTTTAGAGAAAGTAGATTTGAAGTAGTAAGCCTTCTTTGGCACCTCAAGAAACCTGTAAATGCTGTTCTCATCCTTCTTTCCTTCTTTTCTGTCTTCTTTTCCTCTTTCCTTTTCTTATTTATTCATTTTCAATAAATATTTTCTAAACATCTACTCTATGATGGACATACGTTGAGGTGATAGGGACAGAAATCCTTGTTCTTTCCACTGGGACTTTAGAAGGACACAGGTTTAAAGACAGCCTTGAAAACTCAGCAAGGCTCTCAGCAACATAGTGAGAACCTGCTTCAAAATAAAAAATAAACAGTACTGGAGGCAAACTCATAGGTAGAAAGCCCCTGGGTGAAAACACACACACACACACACACACACACACACACACACACACACACACACAATATAGTAGATAAGTGATCTTTTTTACCTGAAACCTAACACCTGATTTCTAATAGTGAAAACATTAGGAAATTAATGTTTTATGTGTTATTTAGGATTATATGATTAATTTTTAATTAACATTGAATTAGGTACTCATTATTTTATTTATAGACATATATGTATATATAAAACAAACTACGGTCTGAATGTTTGTTTTTATAAGATACATTAATGAAAGGACTTTAGATAAAAGTAGAAAGAGACCAGTAGAATAGTGGGAGAGTGTTGGGATAGGGAGGGGGAATTCTGATCACATTAATTCTCTGCTCCAAACCCTACAATTGCTCCTGAGGAAGA
The DNA here is from genome assembly GCA_004027655.1 of Graphiurus murinus. Classification (NCBI taxonomy): domain Eukaryota; kingdom Metazoa; phylum Chordata; class Mammalia; order Rodentia; family Gliridae; genus Graphiurus; species Graphiurus murinus. Next base: position 47,213 of record PVLC010002924.1, read on the forward strand.
AAATAGTTTACCTAATGTCTTGGCAATGTATAAATTCCAGTTTAGCTATCATGCACAGGGAGGTAGGAGGAAGTAGTGTGGTAGGATGTGGAGGGAAACACACCAAGAGCTGTGTGCATGTATGATTGTCACATTGAACTCCATTAAGATGTGTAATCATAATACACTAATAAAAGCATAAAATACATTGATGAATTACAGTATTAATGACAGTATTAATGTGTTTGATTGCGTTGGTTATGTAAAAACAAATTCTTTGGACCCAATCTTTCTCTTTCTGGCTATCTTTTGCCGTATGATTAAAGAGTTCGAAGTGATGATAATATCAACAACTGTCAAAATTTAATTGTAAAACTTTCTAAGAAAAAGAAATTTACATCTTCCTGAGAATATTTGAATTGTATATATGTCCATATTGCTCTTAGTTAATTACAGCTTCATGATCAATAATTATTAAGTATTCATTAAAATGTTAATTTAATTTTACAAAATATACAGCAAAGAAAAAATACAGCCCAATTTTAAAATTAAGTAATAAATAGGCTTTTTTATGTATACATGATTATGGTAAATTTTTAAAAATTTAATATTGTCTCCTGAAAATCTAATCATGATCTCCCCCTTTTCCTACTCACAGTGTAGATGGTGCAGGCCGAGATCTTGCCTTCCCATCCCATGGAGAGTGAGGATGCTCAGACGTGTAAAGACACTTTCATTTCACTAAAGTAAGACACCAGAGAGTAGGGGGACAAAGCTGAACACAAAGGCAGAATCTCTTTAATTTTTACAGACATCTACAAACATCATTATTATTGAATAGAAATGAATGACATACAATTGTTTCTAAAACAACAAATGGTATACAAACCATTTCTAGTATTTTATTTTTTAAATAAAGTATCTACTTATGTGGAGTTTTGTATTAACATGAGGATCACTTCATCAATATTGACATCTAAGTAATAGTTTTCTGTAGGTCTCAGTAATTGCATAATGAAATCTTGGAAACAGTGTAGATGACATTAGACAAATTAGACCATTATTGCATAGCCAGTAACAATAATTCATCCCATATAGGTTACGTCATTTTCCTTCTGTGAAAATGATAGTAACTCTTAATTTGCAAATAAGATAGTCTTGGAGTCTTCTTTATTTTATAGCACTTGCATAGTTTTTAAGACAATCAAAGTTGCACTGGAAAAGGAGAATTCTTATATATGAAATTTCTGAGATGTAAACTTGGTCCTTAATATGAATGCAGTAGTAATCATCATGATGATGGCAGCAGTAGTAATAACTGGTAGTGATTTAGTGCTTGTTGCATGTGTAGTGACATTTCTAATCCTTTAAGAAATTTAAATATTTTAACATTCTCATAGCAGCCCTTGAATATAGGCATGAGCATTATTGTTATTATTATCATTAATATCTTCTTTTTCATCTTCCCCACTTTACAGATATAAAATGAGGCACATTAAGTAGCCTAGAAAAGGTTGCCCAAGGTAGCGTCATGAACAGTTGGTAGAACTGGGATCCCTAGCCTAGGACCCTAGCTCCTGAACATTCCATGTAGCAAATATCCATTTTTTACTTATCTATATAATTCATTGCAAGGTGTCCATTAAGTATTTTTACTGAGTTATTTAGACTTTTATCTTACTATCTTGTACATATGCAAAAGTTCATTAGTTAAATGACTACATTAGCGAAATACAATTTATCATATAAATAGAAGCTTATAGTCATCTTAACTTTGTGCAAAATAATTTGTCCTTGAACGATGAAATATTTGTTCAATCATCACAATTAAGAGTTGTCAAAATAGCATTATTAGTAAACCACTAAAGGTTTGATTCTCTGTAGTTCTTTTTATATAATTTTTACTGATGCACTGCAAGATTTATAGTGATATATTCATATATGCACATACCATTGTTTGATCCATTTCCTTCCTCAAATTTCACCATTTCCTCCATTCCCTCCTCTCTGTGTATGAAAAAGAGGTTCATAGGGATACATTCATATATGCACATGATATTATATGGTCTGCTTCCTTCTCTGTACCTCTGGTTTCCTTCCCTTCCTCTCTTCCTCATTCCCTTCCACTACTCTACTGGTCTCTCCCCTGATTTTCATGAGGTCCCTTTGCTTCCCTATTTTCTCTCTGGTTTCCCGTAATGACAGAACATGAAGCCCTTGATTTTCTGGGTCTAGCTGATCTCACTTAATGTCATTTTCTCTAGTTCCATCCATTTTCCAGGAAATGGCATAATTTTGTTCTTTTTTATGGACCAGTAAAATTTCATCGTGTGTATATACCACATTGTCTTTATCCATTCATCTGTTGATGGACACCTACTTTGGTTTCCTAATCTGGCTATTGTGAATTGTGCTACTATAAACATGGATATGTATGTATCATTATAGTATTCTGGCTTTAATTATTTTGAAAAGATAAGGAGGAATGATATAGCTGTATTCTCTATAAATCCAACATTTTTCAAATAACTTAAGTTTTAAAGATTAGCTGACATTTTCATTTTATTCACATTGGGTAGAGACTTTTCAAGCATTATATATGGTGTTGTGTTTTGGGGGGCCATGTTTTGAACCTGTGGGGATGGAGTACAATCACGCCAGAGAGAGTAAAGAGAAAGTGATGCTGCTTAGCATCTAGGTAGCTTGTCTACAAATATAAGAATTTCAGTTGAGTTTATATTGGAGAATGGTGCCAGGAAAAAAGAAAGTGTGATTGGCATGTTTCACACTCAGAGATTAAGAGGTTTCTGCTTTATAGTTTGTTTGTGTATTTAAAGCTATGGTAATAGTCATTGAATAATTTTGGGAACTTTTATATATTGGTAAAGGTAGACTATGCTATCTCACCACAAAGAGAAACTAAAAATGTATCAGGACTAAACACAATAAAGATTTAATTTATATTCAGGTATGGTCTATGCAATTAGAATATTTCTCTCATTCGTTTGGTATCTGTGCCATCTGGAACACATGGCCTCCATGTGTGTCTGTTGGGATGACAGATTGGTGATAAAAAAATATTGGCTCACAATTGTCTTAAACCAGAATTGACACAAGTCTTTTCACATTTCTTTGGCCAGAACTGATCACACTCCCCCAAAGTAACTGCAAAGGAAACTGAGAAAGTAGAAGAGATCTCATATTAAGTAATTACTGCTTGTCTCTATCCCATGAATTGAGAGAATACTGTTTTTAAATATTAAATTTGGATAAAAGACATAAAAATGCTTATGTTCTTTAATTCCCTCTTTCTCTCTCTCTTTGGTTGCCAGGAAACTGTTCTTTTATAACTTGAAACTCTAACAATTGATCATGCTCGAAATCATTTGAAAGTATTTTCATGTACATGATCCATATTCACACATTTTATGCATTACAGCTAATGAAAAAATTGCAATTGATAATAATGAGAATTAAGGCCCCATTTTAATAAAGGATTAGTTATGCTATGCCATGACCACCCTAACCCAATTTAGACCCATTTACTTCTATCCTGGAACCCTCATTTATATACACATAGGAAACTTCTATGCATCCAGTCACTGTGAGTGTGTTGATTTTTCTGAAGATAACAGATATATCATAAATCTCAACAAATTGTCCTGACTTCCCCCATAGTGTTCATAATTATACTTTTAATATGTCAAAGACATTATTTCTTATGTGTTAAACATATTTTAGCAGAAATTTCAGATGCTTATACAACTAAATTCTTGCCCCCAGAATTCACTGAACAAATTTGTGGCTCTATAGATGTATACTTTACTCACTCCTACAGTTCCAGTTATTAGAATATATATGTATTCTAAACAGGAAATCCCTAAAAGCTTTTAATAGTGCCATTGTCTTTATATAAATTATTTCCTAGCACTGTCATTATGAGTATATGTTCATTATTTCAAAGTGTGTTCTCTTTCTTTAACTCATTTATTCCTCACTACCGTAACTCATTAGACATTAACTCACTATATATTTCATCTAAGAGGCCAGAGGAGCATTCTTTTTTACTCTGTCCTCATTATGGAGATGGAGAAAATGAGCCAGAGAATTTTAATGACTTCCTCAAGGTCACAGAGAATTAATGCAATTAGAAATGAGAAAAGTTGGGTCATGTATTGAGTTTTTCCATGTTTATGACAAAATGACTATATTCCCAGAAAAAAATGCACTGACTCACTTTTTTTGAAAATATATATTCCAGATAAATCTTCAAAGATATTATTCTGAAAATGTTTGGAGGAACAATGGGTGGGCATTTATTAAAGGATAGAAAAATGGGCATCTTTGTAGGGTGGAAATACAGTCTTTAAAGTTTTACAGGAAAGATGAAAGACTGAACAAGATGAAAGACTAAAAACATCTTAGTTGTTGAGTTTAAGAAGAGAAGAATAAAATTAATACAAAATCTATATATAAAAATGTTAGTGTGTACTTTAAGATAGTGTGTTAATTTATGATGTGCTAGGTTGCAGGTATATGTAAAAAAATAAGATTTAGAAAATAGAAAAAAGATATGATCAGCTAATCTAAAAAGCCTAAAATAGCCTTAGCATTTTATCACTCTCTATTGTCTTGGGAAGTATTGATCAGAAAATATTTTAAGAATAGCATGAGTTAAACTTTTGGAAAAAGCTTCTATCATTTAGGAGAGGTACTCATATTACACTCTACTCCATCAATATTAAAATATTATTTTGAAAATGCTTCTCAATAATAAGGAAATAGCATGTTCCAATATTGTCCTCAAATATCATCTTAATGTTTCTTAAATTCAGTCTGTTCTTACATAAGGGGAACTAAACTTTTAGGATCAAGTTACTTTTTTATATCAGGTTGATATTTTGCTCTCCTGGTACATCGTTTATATTTAAATGTAAACAATAGCAAGATGATATTAATTATAGTAGCACTCTCACATGTTTGTGTGATTACTATTGGCTAGGAAGAACCAATAAGTAGCTGCTAATTATTCAGATTAATGAAATTGTCTAGGGGAAAAAAGGATTGCAAAGAGTAGGTAAGTCTGTATTTATCAAGAAGATTTGGTTTTATAGTTTATATTTCAAGAAAAGATATGAGACATTCTGCTTTAAGTAATTGGTTCTAGATTCTGCATCTTATCCTTTTCATCTTAAGCGTTCCTAAAGAAAGACTTTATCATTTATATAGATATAACATCACTTCCTTCTTTATATTTTTCAGCATAAACATTTGCCAGAATGCTAATAGAACGGGAATAATTAATGAGCTGGACTAAGTAGGGTACAAACACAGATGACTTTATTCTGTTGAATTGCTTTCTTCTTCATGATAACAAATCTTTCATTAAGCAGGAAATATTTCAGGCAGATCTCATAGTTTTATTCTTCTCTCTCAGGAAATAACAAAAACTCTTTTCTCAGGTTATAAAAACTACCATTTGGACTAATATCAAGTTAATCTCATCCAGTTTAAAGCTACTTCAGAAGCCTAGCTCAAGCCTAGCTTCCTGCTTGGAGCCTGTAATGGGGAATGGAGGAGAAGGAGCTACTTCCTGCCTTCTTACTCCACCTCCTGACGCATTCACTAACTAGAGTGTCTGTCTCTAGGGGTCAGGTCTCTTGGTTTTGTGGGATGTGATAAAAACAAAACAAAAGCCAGACTCACATGTTGCTCTGTAGTTCTACTTCCATGCCTTGGATGCTCTGTCAAACCATTTGTGAGACATCTTTCGGATTTCATGGAGAAGCTTTCCCCACCCCAGGGATTTTCAGCTCGTTTCCTGGTAAGGATATCAAGCTCTAAGATCAGTCATTCTCAGCCCGCTGCTCCCAGTAGTCCTAAACCACGCAAACGCTCTCCTTTGGAGTGAACTCATAGTCCTTTTGTCTAGCTATGTCTACGCAGTTCTCTTCCAGGGGACGGACCTCAAATCCACCCCAGAGAGGACAGGCTCCTGTGCCTGCCTGGGGCTGGGGCTGGAGCACTGCTTGTTCCTTGTTGGTCATCTTTCCTGGCTCTGTCACCTGAGGACTAGCTAGCTCATCTGGGTTGCTTCTGGTAGCAGTCGGATTCTAGGACCTCTATCATCACATATCCTACAAAATATAGACAGAATTCTTTCCCCAAAGTGCCAACTCTTGCCTCCCACCACCATATGCCAAATATAGGTTAGGAGAAAGCACCAGTAGAAAGGAAATGTCATAGAACTCTTGGGGTACTGGGGATGGAACTCAGGGGATTTCTACCTCCGGGCTACAATCCCACTCCTATTTTTTATTCTTTATTTTGAAACAGGGTCTCACTAAGTTGCAGAGAGCCTCACGAAGTCACTGAGGCTGGCCGCAAACCCATATCCTCCAGTCTCAGCCTCCCAAATACTGAGATTACAAGCATGCGCCACCACACCCGGTTTGACAATTCTTTTCATGTAAACCTTCCCACCAAAATTTCATCAGCTTAATGGCACCTTTTTCCAAAAGGAAAAATGCATGTTCTTAGATGGAAGTTTGGGGCATCAACTATCAACCCTCAGCAAGTACTGTATAAGGAGACAACTAGGCACATCCTTTTAGAAAATGTGGACAGTTAACTCCTTTTCTTTCTTTTTTCTTTTTATTTTTTTCCTGATTTGTGAGGCCACAGATAATATGCAATTTGAAGGATCTTCTTTTAATATCCTGCCACACTAATATGATTGACCACAAGGAGAATTATACTAATTGCTTCTCTTAGTTTCCAAGATTAGCAAAAATGCATTCTGAAATTTAATTTGCTATACTGTGTGGAAAATATAAATTAATTTATGTTTAATGGCGCTCTCTCTCTCTCTCTCTTTCTCTCTCTCTCTTGTCTAGCTACTAAGACAATACAGGATTATTCATAAACCACATATATTATTATTACTCTTAATTTATATTTCCCATATAACTTTGATATGTCAATCTTCTCAGATTTAGCATTATAAATTCCACAGAAGCAGTATTTCTCACATTATTAATGGCAATATTTCTACTGTTATAATTTGAAATGCTCCATGATTAAAGGGGAAATTTTTCCATTGTGTGGATGAAATTACTGTGGCCACTTTCTGTTTTTAAATTGAAAGTTGTCCTCTATTACATGAGTTAAAGTTCCTAAAATCTTATTGCAAATACTTTACAGAAGGAAATTACTTTCTCTTTCCAACAGTAAAGAAATGAACTTCATGTAAAATGCTCTTGTGGTCTGGATACAAAACTCTACTTGAAGTAGAATTAATACCATGTTTTCTTTACTATGCACTTATTTTTTTTTCTTTATTTTCTCTACCTTTTTCTGAGTCTTTTGTTTGAATGACTTCCTTAGCAACTTTCATTGCTATCAAAAAGTGCATTTAACTCAAGCTTTTACAAAGAAATTTTCAGAATTATTCTAAAAAGAATGTGAATTTGTGCCAGAAGACACTCATTCAAACAACATTTTAAAGTGGATTTTTAAAATGGTTTCATATGCTGTACACACTGGTATAAAAGAGAAACTATGTTTTAGTGTTATTTTACAGTACTGCATAATGAATTGAGAGACAATCTTATCTCCATGTTTCCTATTTATAGGAATTAAAAGGATGACTATTCACCTTTTCAAGGAAAACTACCAAATGAAATGGTTATTTCATATATGATGTCATACCAGGGTGATATAATGTTATTAAAATTAAAATTAGAAACCTGCATGCTTAATAATTAGGTTTATGCTAGTTTCCAGTAATTAAAAACTTTAAAAATGAAGCTTTAAACAGTTAATAAGTTTTTTTTTTTTTTTTTTTTTGTAGTTCTGGAGATTAAACCCAGGACATTCTACCTCCAATCAGTATCCCCATCCCTTTTTTGTTTTGTTTTGAAACAGAATCTTGCTTGGTTGCTGAGAGTCTTTGTAAGTTGCTGAGGCTGGTATTCAACCTGAGATCTTCCTGTCTCAGCCTCCCAAGTACTGAGATTACGGGCTTGCACCACCAATTTATATTTCTTATGGGCAATATGTCTGGAATTAGACAGTCCTGAATTTGATGGTATTGCTCAAAGACATTATCTCACTTATAGGCCCCTTCTATTTTCCTATGCATCTATCTTTTGCCTGCACATTTTGGCCTGAGGATTATATGATGGCTACTAAAGTACTATAAGCATTAAGCCTATATTCCAAACTAGGAATAGTTAGAAATAATTAAGGAGCTGAAAGCCAAAGAGTTTGCTACTCATATCAGGAAAACTGTTATCTTACAGGCTATCTCTCAGTGGTAAATAAATGCATTGAATGAATATCCTTGGCATAAGATTCTGCATACATTGAGCACATGTCTACCACAAATAAAGTCTAGGCAGTCTGAAAAGGAAGAAGAGGTAATTAATGTTGGATTAGTAACTACCACTGTCTGACATAACAACTTGCTTCTCAATATGTGTAAAGGAGTTTTGCAGCATCTACTTTGGAAATGTCCATTGACATTTCTTAAGACTCAGCAAAGACACTTTTGAAAAGATGTAGTCAGTTGCTGAACAGTTTTATATGAGACATAATTTTCAATAATCAATAACCTGTTTTCTTTATTTTTGTTTTAGAAATCAGATTACATTCTAAAGGCTTTTCTTGCTCTGTGCATTGTTCATAGATAGTATTGGGCAGTTTATCTCAATTAAAGTATTTTCATTATTTGCATAGGGTTATTCATGTATAGTTTCATTTGCATTTCCATTGTTCCTACTCTGTTGATTTACATCCCAAGACCATAAATTTAACACATTAATGGATCAAAACAGGAAATAATGTACAGGATAAATGAAAAAGAAAGTAGAATAAAGAGTAAAGCTCTGTGTAACTCCATAAACCTATATAGCAAGCAGTACTCCAGTGAACAAGATGTACAAACTGAGAGAGAGGTATGTGGTACCATGAGAGCTTTACATAAGAATACAGAATTATGACTATATAAAAATACTGAAAATTGATTTTATTAGATTGGTGATTCATTCAACCTTAACATGTCCCTAGAATAATGCCTTTTACAATCTATACCAAAGAGTGGCATGGAGTTATAGATGCTTTTGTGTAATTTTCTCACATGGCACAGTCATCTCTCAGGCAAAGTAAAATTATTTTCCAAAGATATTATAGAAAATGATATTTTTAAATAAGAATTGAAATGGATGACAAGTGGTGAAAAAAAACACTAGCAAAAACAGATCTCTATCAGCCTGTTGGTGGGAAGCTTGTGAGATTAGCCCAAATTGTTCCCAGACAAATTTTGTGGTTAGCAAGAAAGCAGATGTGACCATTGATTCCTTTTCAAATGCCATGGAGGATGTCATATGATATTACTGGCCTCCAATGTGTTGAAGTAATTACTTCTGCATTTGTATGCCAGCTGATATTATCTTTACATTGGACAGAACTACTTATGTTCAGAGCATGAATTAATACTTGGTGTGGATGCAGCTCAAAGAAAAAATAATGGAAGACTTTATTCTTGATATTGACATAGTACTGAATAAGCAGTGAATATCGTGAGCACATTCAAATTAACACCTGTCTCGGACAACATTCTTATGTATCCCAGTAAATCTGACCACATAATTTAGAAGAAAGAAAATCTATTTGCTCACAGTTTTTGGAAATTCTGGATTCAGTCCATGTGAGGCCAGGGTCTGGAGCTCAGAGCATGGCAGCAGGAAGCAAAGAGACCGAAAGAGCAAGGCTCTCTTCAAATATCATGGAGGCCAGAAGGAGAGAGAGCAAGCAAACAAGCAAGGGGACTCAAAGACAAAAGCGCAGTCCCTAAGGCCACACTCCCAGGGACCCACTCTCTCCAGACACAGCCCACCAGATAAATGGATTTATCTACTGATGTGATTGCAACCCTCATGACTTAACTATATCAACTCTGAGCTCTTTGGGGAACATTCTATAGCTGGCTATAGCAACACCCCATGTGTCCATTTTCTCAGTCTATTAAGCAACAGTCAGCTAGTCTAATAGTTGTATTTTTTTTTTTTTAACCAAAGTGCTTTGGACATTGTTACAATGGATGTTATTATAGACCATGGTTCATATGGTACCAGGGAGGCAAAGTAAACTCTACAAGCGCTAATAAATCCTAGTTGAGGCATAATTTATTCTTTTGGATAACTTGTTCCAAGGATTTATGTGAGCAATAAAAACACAAAGATGCCTATAATAAAATTGCCACTATAAGGCAGAAATATCATTTTTAATATTGACATTAAGATATTAATGGTTTTTATGAAGTCCAAACTATGATACAAACAGCCTATCCTCCCCAAAGTCTGAAATATTGCTACCTAGTAACCCTTGATCATTTTTTTCACATGAAGCACTGATAAATAAAAAACTATTATAAAAAATTGAAAACATCTTTCTTGGCAGGAGGATTTCAGTATTGGATGAGAAATTTATCTACATCTCTATTTGGAAACTATGTAATTTAAGTATATGTTCATAACCTTAACATATTCCACAGTACTAAAATACTGTTCAGTGATTTAATGCTCCATGGTATTTGGCTCATTTTTTCCAAAAAGAAAAACTCAGAGCCACCAAATACTTACTAGCATACTCTGGGTGGGTAAGAATTTCCTAATTTTGAAGAAAGAGACAGCTACAGGATGAAACATCTGAGAGAAAAATAAATATAATCCTCTCCTAACCATACAGAAATACCTTGGGCACCAATAGTATCAGCTCTGTAATTGAAAATAAATTTGTTTTCAATTTTTATAGTAGTATGTTTTATTATTTATTTATTTATTTATTTTTATATATTTTAACAGTTTACCTAAAATCATTGGCCCCAACATCCATCATCATCTGGGCCTTCAGTTTTAGAGAGGTGAGGCTATGGGGGCTGGAGCAGTTTGCTTGTCAGTGGACTTCCAAGGTGGCTAGTGGCCATGTTCTGCTGCCAAGAGATTAACAAGGTGGAATCGAGGGTCTCTCACACTGGCCAGTGAGGGCTCCTCTAGGATGAATCTAGTCCAGGTGTACTTCTGGTGTCTAGTTAAATAGCACCACCTCCCCAGATAGAAGAATATCCAACAAGATTTAAACACTCCAACATTATCATAAAGTTCACAACACTATAAAGATTGTCAGAAACTTCATCTTAAAGATGAAGACACAGAAGGACAAAATAATTAAGATGTTTTTCTAGAATTATCTTGGTGCTACTGCTCAGTCAGGAAGTATCCAGGGTTCTTACACTGCCCCAAATATATAAACATATTATATGTGTATATTTGATATACCTACATACATATCTATGATTAATATCTAGATGTACCTTAATTATTTTTAAATGGAAAATTTAGAGTTAGTAAAATAATAAATTTCACCATATTGTTTTAAAATCATTTAATAGTTTATAGGTCTTAAAAATCTTTATGTCATAGCCATAGTTTAATACATGAAGAGGGCTCATGTATATATATATATATGCATATATATATATATATGCATATATTTATTATATAACATATATAATATAGTTATATATTGTATGTAATATATATTTTAATCTTTAATATATATAAAATGTATTTTTCCAATAATCTTCATGAATGTGAGCAGTAAAAGCATACACATGCTTGCAATAAAATTGCCACAATAAAGCAGAAGTCTGTCATTTTTAATATTGACAATATATAGTTTTATGAAGCCTCAATTATGATGTAAATAATAATAATGAATATATTATATACAACTAATATATAATTTATAATATATGATATGAAATATATAGAGATCCATAGATATGGGTAGAGTGAGAAGGAATGAAACTCTATATTTTAAGTATGTTTTTATATGAATACATGTTATACGTGCATAGAGATTGATAATGACAAAACAGATAAAACTAACCTAGTTTCTATAGAGATGAATATAATAAACTTCTTAGTTTTTATCCTATTTATAATCATTTTATTTAAAACACATATGACTTTATTCTGTGTAATAAATGCAGTTTTATTCTCAACATTTTAATGGATCAGTAAAGCAGTGATATTGTTGTTCATTGTGATGAATTGTTAAGCATGTCCTATAAGTCCAAATAGATATATTGTTTATCATTAGTTATATATATGTAATGGCATTTACTCTTCAAAAATAGCCTAAATATTTCTGCCCAAGAGAGATGTTGGAGGGGCTTGGAGTGTGCAGGAATAAAAGTCATGACACAAAATGTCTTAGTTCCTAGCTTTATCTCTCATTCCAAAATTCCACCAAGACTGCCCAAGTTGCATGCCTCGAGGACGCTCTATGATGTGAATTCCCCAGGCTTGGCTTCTGAAATGTGAGCCTGGAGACAACCAGAACTAGAGTCCTAAAGGGGTATAAATATTCTCTTTATACATCAAATATTTTCCTAGTTACAAATAGAAAAAACATTTGGAGGAAGAGTCTTTTTTTTTTTACTTGCTTTAGCTTTCTGGTATGTTGTTCATGCCAAAAAGTATATATTTCAAATGGATGAATGGATAAAAAATAAATTATTAAATAAATGAATGAACAAATCATATTTTAATACTTTTTTCAATATTTATAATATTTTCTAAAAACTTCTTTTGAAAAGATACTGTACTTTACACCATTAGAAACCTATATATTCCACTTTATTTTAATTCATTCATGATTCTGAGATTCTGGAATTCCAGTTTTGTGTGTGTGTGTGTGTGTGTGTGTGTGTGTGTGTGTGTGTGTGAAATAAAACTATACATAAGAAACAGTTCAAAGATAACAACATGATTAAGATATCATGAAACACTTTAAGGAACATCTCAACTTATTTTAATCGAATATGACAATGTTTCTTTAATGCAATGGATATGAAATTTGGTCTGAATGTCTCTATTTGCTGCATTTTTAATCAGCATATCAGTTAATCAACAGATGTTATTTGGAGACCTACTACAGAGTCATTTACATGATGTTGCAGACTCCAGTCCCAATCCTGCAGGGCAACAGTGTGTAAACTCAGAACAGTTTCTATGTTGCAGACTGGAGGCAGAATTCCTTCTTTCTTGTGACTGGCCAAGGTGCATATATATTTATAGGGACTAATCTGCTTTCCCTAGGGTCTAATGATTTGAATGTTGATCACATCTAAAATATCTTCATAGCAACATAGACTGATATTGAACTAAATAACTGGGCAACATACATTAGATAAATTCAAATATTGCATTAGTTATGGCAATAGGTAATAAAAGACTAATGGTAGCCATGTATGGTGGGGCATGCCTGTATTCCCAGTACTTGTTAGCTGAGACAGAAGATTCAAAATTTAAAGCCAGCTTCAACAAGATCCTGTTTCAAAAAAGTAAAAAATAGCCGGGCGTGGTGGCGCACACTTGTAATCCCAGCATTCGGGAGGCTGAGACCAGAGGATCCGGGTTCGCGGCCAGCCTCAGCTACCTAGTGAGGCACTCCACAACTTAGTGAGACTTGGTTTCAAAATAAAGAATAAAAAATAGGGCTGGGGGTGTAGCTCGAAGGTAGAATTCCCCTGAGTTCAATCCCCAGTACCGCAAAAAAAAAAAAAAAAAAAAAAAAAAAAAAAAAAAAAAAAAAAAAAAAAAAAAAAAAAAAAAAAAAAAGTAAAAAATAGAGTTGAGGGTGTTGCTTGGAGGTTGAATGTCCCTGCATTCAATCCCCAGTACCACAGGAAAAAATAATAAAAGAAGAATATTGATGGGTAATAACTCTTAGGACAATTATTAGTATTACTTGTGGTCAAACCCAGGGCCTCTCGCATGCTATGCAAGCTTTCTGCCACTGATCTACACCTGCATCCTTGATATTTATCATTTTGAGTTATTTTTGCTAGATCTTAAGAGTAGCAATACCTCCAGGTATCAAATGCACCGTTAAGGATTGTAAAAGTAATGGTCTTTCTTTATTCACGCTAATATATAATCTTTTTTTAATGTAACATGAACTTTTATTTCTTTGCTTTTGGTTACTTACAATCTTATCTTACTTTATTCATCACATTGTTCTATAAACACCAGGCTTCTGTGACTGGTGACAAAGGGAGCCTTTAGTTGAAGATGTGACTTGTTTGAAGCAAATGAAAGCATAGGGCTGTATCATGAAAGACAGGTCTGATTTGTCTTTCAGTTATTTTCTTTTTTTTGTTGTTTTTTTTTTTTGGCGGTACTGGGGATTGAACTCAGGGGCATTCTACCTCCGAGCTATACCCCCAGCCCCATTTTTTATTCTTTATTTTGAAACCGAGTCTCACTAAGTTGCGGAGTGCCTCACTATGTAGCTGAGGCTGGCCGCGAACCCGGATCCTCCGGTCTCAGCCTCCCTAATGCTGGGATTACAAGCGTGCGCCACCACGCCCGGCTTCTTTCAGTTATTTTCAAGCTTTGATTTTTCTATGTCTTGGAATGATCCTTGTCATCAACACTTATGAGTCAGGTTGCTGTTCATTTACCTGTCAGTGATTTTTATATAGGGAAAACATTTGAGTCAGAGTCACTATCATGCAATTTTTATCTCATAATATATTAAGCTCTCTTTTTTTATTCCATTTTCATCTATCTCCTTGCTCTTTTTTTCTCCCTATCTTCTCGTGCCATATAACTTATGTTTTATAAAACTCTAACAACTCTAAATGTTTCAGTCACCAAATCTGTTTTACCGAATCTTAAATTTTAATATATTTACTGTACATTGATTACTTAAGATATGCTCTGTGCATTTGAACAATTGTAAAACTTTATGGTAAAACATTTTCTCATTCAATAAAGAAAATTTCCATATTAAATATTGATATTCCCAGAATAACACTCTAAGTAACAGAGGAACTCAATGCATTTTCCTATAGAAACAGTGGGGACCATATGGTATCATGAAGACGTGTTAGACAGAAAATTAGATGTAGAGAGAGATTAGTTTATCACCTACTAGTAATGTGATTTGTGAAGTCCCTTTCTTTGTATGATCTCTATGGTTTCCTTTGTGCATATTTATAAAATGATTAAGCACACATATATTTGTAAAGGGTTCTTCCTTTTCAGATACAGGAAAAAAAAAAAAAAACAGGATAAGAGAAGTTGCTATGGTTTGACACCATCTATCTGTCACTCAAATTTCATGTGTTAAAATTTTAATCCTAAAATTCGTATGTTAAAAGTAGTTGGAGCTGGACATGGTGGTGTACACCTGTAATATCAGTACTTGAGAGGCTAAGACAGGAGGATCAGGTTTCAAGGGTAGCCTCAGTAACTTAGTGAGACTCTCAGCAACTTAGTGAAACCTCATTTCAAAATAAATAATAAAAAAGGTCTGGGAGTGTAGCTAGGAGGTTGAATGCTTCTGGGTTCAATCCTCAGTACAAAATAAATAAGTAAATAAATAAATAAATAAATAAATAAATAAATAAATAAATCAGTAAATAAGATATTTGGAGGTTATTGGTTCATGAGACATCTGTTTTCATCTCTGAATGGATTATTCGAAAGCGGTGTTGTTATAAAAGCAGGTGCTCCCCAGCATGCTTAGTCTGTCTCAACATGTGATGTCCTGGACATGTTATGATGCAGCAAGAAAGCCCTCACCAGATGCCAAGTAGATACTGGGCCATGCTCTTCAATATCACAGCCTCTAGAACCAAATGCTAAAAGTTGTCTGTGCTTTATAAGTTATCCAGTCTCCAGTATTATATTGTAGCAACAGAAAAAGGATTAAGATAGGGAATCAGTGCTGAATGTAGAAAATTTTGAAATGGAATGTTCATTATTCCTCTTTCCCTTTGCATCTATTTTTTTGTTTGTTGGAATATTTTCTACAATTTCAAGAGCCACTATGTTCAGATTGCCTTGTATTTTCCTAACTGGCTTCCTAAGCAGGGTCTTCTGAAATCACTCAGATTTCTCTTGGACAAAAGCCTTTTATCTACTCAATTTAAGTGATTATAATTTAATTAAATAAATTTATGTATTATTTATTAACCTTCACAGCTACTCGCATTGACTACAATGATATTCATGAATCCAAATAGATCTCTAACAAGTAACATTTCAGGTAGAATAAAAAGGTAAAATTTAATGTAAGAATATCATATTAAGAATTTCCACCATTGAAATCAAATAGCCTAATGGTGCATTTGAGCCCCTCTGTTTAGTTCTGCTAATCAAGAAGTGATTTCTTATTTTCTAGGGTTTTCCTCTCTCTCCCTTAGTCTTTTTTATTAAGTTATTTTCTTTTTAAATTAATTGTTAAACCAAACTATCATTTACTTAATATTATTGAGCATTAAACAGAAATATCCAACCTTTGTCAGGATTAGATTCTAGTGTATACTAAATAGTATAAAGTCCAAGCAATGTAGTGCCCTATACTCTCCAAGACAATACAAACCCTCCTTTGTTTAGTGGAAAATCATGCTGTGATTTTTGCAACAGCATCATACAGTATGTTTTGTACTACTTTTCTTAGATACACAGTTATTATTTCCTTATAACAGATTTTTTACATGTAGTCTAGAAATTAGCTATCCATGCTAAAAAGAGGACCAGCTCCATGGTATCTATATTGATCTACAAATAGAAACAAAAATTGAAAATACAAAGTGAAGCTATTTAGGAAATTATCATAACATTTAAAAATATTTGTCATGTAGTTACAAATAATATTTTCATTTTTGCTGAAAGAGTCAAATAAACGTGTTAGAAGAAGCACTTATATAACATAACTAGTAACTCTATATTTATTTTGTAACAAAATCTTCCTAATCATTAACAAGAAAAAGACTATGTCTACAATGAATAATAATACCATTTTATATGACTTTTAGATTTCAAATCTGAGTGAATAGATATTAGGACCTCAGTAATTATTCTGGCTTACCAAGAATATAGTATGGATCCTCTATAATTTCATAAATTATATACATAAAACTAATAAAAATAAACATGATATTGTAGCAATTGTTTGATCCACTTCTAAATTATTTTCTTCCCTTGGGAATTTTGTTTGTTTTGTTTTGTTTTGCAATTCACTCCCACACTAGCAAAGTACAAGAAACTATTCACATTTGAGTTTTCTCCTTAGCCATGACTTCAATATTTAACTGACCTGCATGGCTGTTCTCTGAGAACTCTGGTGCTGTTCTATTATTTAAATACACCCAAGCAAATTGTACAAACCATGAAGGTCCTTTCAAAACTATAATGGTCCAGCTGTAAATGGATTTATTGTACAACAGTAAAATAGGAGATTATGTAGGTCATTTTTCAAGGCCTTTCGTCCCTACAGATTTACCCCTTCAGGAAATAAGTAGCTTTGGTTTGAAAATAACAGTGTACATCATTATTATCTTAGTCACTCCATACTATGCTTATCTTTTCATTACCAACACTTGTAAGCAGTAAAACTATGCTAAAACTAATTTGCATTTGCTTTTTATTCCTATTGCTCTAAGGATTATAGGGATAGGAAAAGAATTTCAGAAATTTACTAACCTGTATGCTAAAAGGTAGATTTATTTGTATAATTTGAGTCTCATAGAAAAGATCATCATAGCAGTAACTCTCAGCTCTTTCAAGTAAGAAGAGGAAATTTATGCATTTTTAAGTGATTGTAAATAGATCATTGCTGAGTAATGTTTGGGTACTACATTTAACACAATATGTTGTTAGAGTCTCCAAACAATAGACAAAACAAATTAAATAGTCCTGATTTGAAAGCTATAATACTACATTAAATATGAGACTAAACACTTGGAGAGTTGCAGATTCCTAACATTGTTTCTGAAGAAATTACTGTGGCGCATTTCAAACTGTTTGTTATATTCTACCTATCCAAATGTTACTCTTTTCACATAAATATTGTCAACATGATTTAGATTATGATGTGAGACTATAATGCACAAATAAAAGCACATTAAAAATAAATAAATAAATAATTAAAATACGTAAAAGTATAATCTATATAAAAAGTAGCTTTGAATAATTGAAACATTTTGAAATAATATCAAGATATCATGTGTGCAGATGTTTTATAATGTACATATGTGTTTGTCTTGTTAACTAACTAACTTGAAGTAAAGCTATAATATGTAAACCTGGACCCAAGAAATAATTGACAGCCTGGTTATCAAAGCAACCAAGGCAATTTTGATTCCTGCTTGGCAAAATGTCTTGGGAATAGTCCTGAAGTTATTGCTTTCTCTTTATTTATTTATTCATTTACTTTTTTGTTTATTTATTTATTTTAGTTCAGTATCCAGATACCACTAGATACGACATATGCCCTGGTTGGCTAGAGTTGTTTAACACACCCCTCCCAACTCACACACATCCTGTGTGTGAAAATTGCAGGGGCTCCAGTAGAGACCAAATGTGTTTTGACTACTCTGGAAAGAGCATGGGCTTGTCAGATTTGGAAGAATCCTGCCTTTGAATTCCAGGAAGTTCTCTAAATGAATGTTAAAACTCAAGTGTAAAGCAATTTTACAGTTATCCTCCCTCACTCATGGTTTGCATTTCTGCAGTTTCAGTTAAATGTGGTCAACTATGGTCTGAAAATATTAAATGGAAAATTAAAGAAATGACCAATCCATTAGATGTAAATTGTACATTGTTGTGAGATGGGAGATGAAATTTCTCTCTGCCTTGTTCCATCCTTCTCAGAATGTGACTCTCCCCTTTTCTAGCATATTCACACTGCATAATTTACCCACCCATCAGTATTTAGTAGCCATAATGGGTATTAGATCAATTGCCAAGTTCAAGCAACCCTTCCTTGACTTAATAATGGTCCCAAAGCAGGAGATTTGCTGACAAATCAGATAGGACAAAGGATAGCCAGAAAGTGCTTCCTTTCAGTGAAAAGGTGAAAGTTCTTGATTTAATATGGAAAGAAAAAAAATCTTTTATTTTTGCTAGTTTGGGTTGTTACACCTTGAACTACAAACACTATGACCACAGTGAATGCTAAGTGGATAGTTAAGATAGAAAAGACATCAAATTATTGGGTTCAGTGCTATCCACAGTTTCGTGCATCTACAGAGAGTCTTGAAATTATCCCCTGCAGATAAGGAAAGACTACCGTAATTGATTTTCACTATATTATGCCCAATTACCTGTTTCTTTAAGTTTGAGCTTCCATTAAAGTTAGGTAGTAAATATAAGCAATAAGTGCTAAACGTGTTATTACTATTTTACATGAGTAAAATGGTTTATTCTCAGTGTGAGCAAAGACTTCAGCAAATTCAGGAATTTATTTTTCCCTCTAAATTAAATATACACTGTTACTTTTCAGCAGTGTCTGAAATATCTCTGAGAATAATTTTGCCCACCCAAGCCTATTAGAATTACATGAACTCATTATTTTGAGGAATTTCTCTCCAAAAAAAAGTTAGTCTTTTACATGAAGATTAATTTCTATTTCAGTATTAACTCATTATTGATTTTATTTTGATAAAGTCCTAGATACTTTTATTTAATGAATATTATGCAATATTGCTTTCATACATTCAAGTTACATTTTAGAAAATTAATAACTTAAAAACACAAGTAAACTAGGTATAGATACATATATTCATGATCAGTAGGTTTTCTAAATTTTCCAAGATTATACTACTACTACTACTGAATTGTTAGCTTTCTGTGTTATATGTTGAAGTCTGCTTTTTTTTTTGAAAAAAAAAAAAAAAGAGTGATTTGATTTATCCCCTTGGTAATTCTAATATCTTTTAGAAGTAATCTATCACTCTTGTTAAAGACTATGTATGACCTTGAAAGTTTTTTCTCTGACTTTATGAGCTCATTACTAATGGAGGGAGCTTAAAGAAAACTCATCCTTAATGGATGTTCTCAGATGGATCTTATGAAGACTATATTAGTGGTAAGCCATAATACAAGTGGATTGTTAACTCCTGTGACTTTCAATGGAATTTTTTCTGATTAGCTCTTTTGCAAGCTTTCCTTAAAATTGGCCCACTTTTTCTGGTGTTTTCTTTCTTTCTTTTATTTTTTTGCGGTACTGGGGATTGAACTCAGGGGCATTCTACCTCCGAGCTATAACCCCAGCCCTATTTTTTATTCTTTATTTTGAAACCGAGTTTCACTAAGTTGCAGAGTGCCTCACTAGGTAGCTGAGGCTGGCCGCGAACCCGGATCCTAAGGTCTCAGCCTCCCGAATGCTGGGATTACAAGTGTGCGTCACCACGCCCGGCTTGGTGTTTTATTTCTAAAGATACATTTCTATATTCACATATCATAGTCTTATTTTTGCTATGCAAATGAATTATCAGAACTTCATATATAATGCATTGATTATTTTACTAAACCAAAATTGGCAGAGTGCCTAAAATGATCTTTGTGCCTATTCTAAATTTGGTAAATGGGAAAGTATATTTTTAGAAAATTCTTAACTTCAAGAAAATTCATGCTGTAACTAAGAGAGTCTGAGAGGCTAACTAACCAATTAAATCTCTAGACACACAAAAGAGGAAGTAGTGGGTGTAAGGGCTCAGATGTCTTTTCTCGGAGATAAAAACTGAGCTGAATTAGAAGAAACAGAGGAGTTCACTGGACTGAGAAGAGGAAATTGTCATTCTAAGATGAGGTTCGTGGGATTAACTGGGGCAAAAGTTAACAGTGTTGTCAAAGTGTGTAGAGAGAAAACTATGCTAAGAAGTTTAGAATGTGTTGTAGGAGAGAAGAAAATTGTTCCAAGAAAGACAACGTGAAATGATAAGTGGAGAGATATTTATTTTATTTCATAGGACTTCTGATAGCTCTGATAGAATTACTTAAGTGAAAAGTTTGTGGTAAAAAATATATAAAAAGCTTGAGCCAAGAATGTAAAATTTCTACCTAAGTTTTTAATATAATAATCATGTTTCAATTTAAAGAAATATAACACTTAAATATAATAATAATATTAACAAAAACCCACATATAAAAAGACATGTAAAAATTAATTTTCCCCAAAGAGCTTTTTAAATGTCATGTTTAATTAAATTTGTAAATAATTTTATCAATGGTTCCTTATGTGCATGCTTTTTAATAAAATGACTTTATGCTTCTCAGATGTCTTGTACCCATAACCTTCAAAGAAATGCACAGCATATTGATGAGCATTTAATTTCTTACTGAATTATCTGGTAAGCAATTCTAACTTAATATAGGCACAGCTATATTTTTTTGTTGTTCTTCCTGAAGCTGAGAGAATTTGATGGATTTTATTTTTTTCACATGTATCTGAGAGTCATTCATTCTTGTCAGGTTCTTTTTAACATCCATGGAGTTTTGCAATGAAATCGAAGACATCTATGGCTTAGCTCCTTCAAGATATCTTTTATTCACAGTCATTTCTTAGATAAATTACGTGGCTCTGTTCAACTAGGTAAGGATTCAATCTGATATACTTAAAAGGCTATTAATATCATGAAAAAAAGTTTTCTCTTAGCCTTTTTATGCAATAACTTGCTACACAATGTTTTTAGGAAATTGTTAATTTTAGCATATAACATTGGGTTTGCCTGGTAGGGCATGCCTGCAATCCCAGTACTTGGGAGGCTGAGACAGGAGAATCACAGTTTCAAGTCCAGCCTCAGCAACTTAGTGAGACTATCAGCAACCTAGCAAGACACTGTTACAAAAACAAACAAATAAGGCCGGGCGTGGTGGTGCACTCTTGTAATCCCAGCATTCGGGAGGCTGAGACCAGAGGATCTGGGTTCGCGGCTAGCCTCAGCTACCTAGTGAGGCACTCTGCAACTTAGTGAGACTCGGTTTCAAAATAAAGAATAAAAAATAGGGCTGGGGGTAGGAGGTAGAATGCCCCTGAGTTCAATCCCCAGTACCGCAAAAAAATAAATAAATAAAAAAATTAAAAAATAAAAAAAACAAAAAAATAAAATAAATATAGCCAGGCGTGGTGGTGGACATTTGTAATCCCAGCATTTGGGAGGCTGAGACCAGAGGATATGGGTTGGCGGCCAGCCTCAGCTACCTAGTGAGGCACTCCACAACTTAGTGAGACCCTGTTTCAAAATAAAGAATAAAAAATAGGGCTGGGGGTGTAGCTCGGAGGTAGAGTGCCCCTGAGTTCAATCCCCAGTACCCCTCCAAAAAATAATAATAATAAAAATAAAATATAAAAAAGGGTTGCAGTGTAGCTCAGAGGTAGAATGTCACTGGGTTCAATCCCCAGTACCACACACACACACACACACACACACACACACACACATATATGCCCAAATATATATATATATATATATATATATAAATATATATATGATCAAAACAAAATTGAAAACAATATCCCTTTCATAAATAAACAAGAAATACCAGTTTCCCTCAATTCTTAATTTATACAGACACATATATTCATTATAACTCAAAAATCTTTTTATGTTAATATGATAGGAATTGGGAGTGAAGAATAAAAACATACTCAACACTTCAAACAATTTTTCTCAACATGTAATATCTCAGTAAAATTGATGTTTTTATTGAAAAATATATATGTTAAACATTATATAATATATAATGCATTATATAATGTTAATATAATCACTTCAATTTACTTAACTTATGTTCCTTTTTGTCAAAATTTATGGAAAATATACTAGAATTATTTATGCATATAGTCTTTTTTGGTGTGTGTGGTACTAGGGAATGAACCCAGAAGCATTCTACCTTTGAGCTACACCCCAGCCCTATTTTTATTTCTTTTTTGAAAATAGGGTCTCACTAGGTTGTTGAGAGTCTCACTACTTGCTAAGGCTGTCCTTGAACCTGTGATCCTTCTATCTCAGCCTCCCTAGTACTGGGATTACAAGTATATGCCACCACACGCCGCTTGCAGATAGTCTTGAATCACAAGTAAAAATAAAAAGATGATTAGTATTCCCTTCTGAAGTGTCAAAATTGACTCACAAAAAAATTAAGATCTTTTATTTCATTTAATGTTAAAATCAGAAAAAGAATAACAGTATGTTAGTGACATTAAATGAAAGCCGATAAAGCTGGACTATCAGATATAGCTTTCAGAGTTAGTACCAGGACGTACTTGTTTATATGAAGGCATGCATTTCTATGAATTTTGCTATATTTAAGTCTAAGCTTATTGTTGAATCAACAAATCAATATAAAATAGAGTTAATTAATAATTAGAAATATAAGAGTAAGTCCTGAGGTTTGGTGAGACTTAAGTAGATAAAACAACTGTGTATTGCGGATAATGCATTTCTCTATCATTTCTATTTCTCTTCTGTAATTATTCATTCTAGTCATAAAGGCAGGATTGCAAATGAGTAATTCATAATTTAAGAATATATTTATTTGGCTCTAATAACTTCATGGTTTTTATGTTAAGAAATATTTCTTTAGCCAAAACAACGTTTAGTGGTTATTTTATCTTTTTTAAACGTATGGAAACTGTAAATCTTAGAAGAGTAGTTAGTGACTTGCCCAAAGTCAGGGAACTAATAAAAGTGCTAGTTTATCTATTTCAGAAATTAATGTCTTATCCAATGAACTATACTTTTTCTCAGTAGAGAGAGAGCAATAGTAATAGAATCATGCCAGAAGAACAATGCAGATAACAAATATTAAAGAGCCTGTTTTTAACGAAACATTAATACACCTTAATCCAAGATTCAGCATGTTGCATACACTTTGCAAACATTGTTATGACAGTTACAGAACAGGTCTAAAGAGGGAATTCATGCTGCTGGGGCACTTCTCAGCCTTTTTTAGGGACCAAATTCTTAAACAAAATTGCTTCCTAAGTGCATCAATTAGATTTCTCTTGAGGGAGCTGAAAAATGTCCTGTAATCACTTAGTTAATGATGGTTGCACAACTTATTATTCATAATTGTCATTATTAAATAAAATTTAATAAATACAATCATATGTACAATGGGGTATCCCATTTTACAACCATACAGTGATTATACTTCCTTAAGCTGCAATGTGTGCACGACCTCACACATAGTCCTGCCTGTAGCCTCACATGAGATCTCAGACTGCAGCTTCCTCAGGTGTGGGAATTACCAATGAATTTTCATGAAACCACACCTTTGTAAATTTTATTTATTTAATTTTTGGTGTTACTGTAGATTGAATCCAGGACCCCATACATGCTAGGGAAACATTCTACTATTGAAATACATCTCCTCCCACCCTCCCCCCAAAAATGAAACATTATTTTGAGACAGAGTCTAAGTTGCTTAGGCTGGCCTAGAAACTGTAGTCCTCCTGCCTCAAGTTCCTGACTCACTCCAAT
Organism: Graphiurus murinus; assembly: GCA_004027655.1. Lineage (NCBI taxonomy): Eukaryota > Metazoa > Chordata > Mammalia > Rodentia > Gliridae > Graphiurus > Graphiurus murinus. The sequence continues at coordinate 71,541 of PVLC010002924.1, forward strand.
TCACCCAATGAAATCTCACTGCTCATGGGAAACCAAGACAAAGGAAAGACTTCAATGGACAAGAGAAGAAAGAAAGAAGAAAACTATAAACAAGGAAACTTTTGCAAACATCACAAAAACTCATGGTTTCATTGTCATAATCCAGAAACACACCAACCCAATCCAAGGGCCTTACATAAAATGAATAAAGGGTGGGGAGTAGGTAGAAAGAGTATAATGATTGTTACTCTTCAAGGAAATTAGGAAATGTACTTCTTCAGAATTAATGGGGTTAACATTTGTTCCATGTACTCCCACCCCCATTCCTAGAAATCTCTCATCAATATAGGTCTTTATAGTTTGTGCATTCTAGAAATTATGTGGAAATAAAGTTAAATAATCTGTGAAAAATAAATGCATCAATGAAAGCACATGCAAAAACATTTTATATTTGCTTATCATTTAATTATTATTTGCATTCATAGTGTTCATTGTTACATATAGTTTAAAGAACTTTATCAATATACTTAACTTACCTTTTTTCATTGATTGTATTCCTATTTTCTGTATGTAGTGTTATACATAAATTACCTTTTTGTTATCCTATAGAATGACCCATTTATTTTGACTTTTACTATTTTGAGAGAAAATCAGATTTTCTAATAAACTCCTTGATTTCAGGTGAATCAAGTATTAACTTATCAAAGAGAGATAATAGTTGGTTGTTGTATTTAAAATCTTTATCACCATATGCATATATATTATAGTATATCAATACTATAGTATTTATATATTTACTACATAAATACCATACATAGAGCTTTTGGCAAATATTTAGCATATTTATATATAGTATTTAGCAAATATGGAGCTAAGAAATATTTTATATATTACTAAAGTTTTCTCTAGTACTATCCATCAAAGTAGGAATGCATTTCATAACTTCTTTATAATAAACTACTATATTTTCAGAAAGTGACATATTAAATAATCCCTTGTTCAGCATATATACTGACATTTCTCATTGGAACAACTTTAAATATTTTTGCATTTATTTTTCTGGTCCTTGTGGCATTTTCTTGTCCATTCACATTTTTAATTTTATATAAAGGATTAAATTTTAGTCCAAACAGTAATGAAAATAACAAAAAATGTAGTTTGTTGTAATAATGTAACAACATGTCAAACTTATAATACTCACCAAATGTCATTGCTTAATATTACATCCTTTATTTCTCTTTCCTTCCTTCCTTCCTTCCTTCCTCCTTCCCTTCCTACCTCCCTTTCCTCCTCCTCCTCCCCCTCTTTCTCCTCTTCCTCCTCTTTCTTCTTCTTCTTCCTCTTTTCTTCCTCTTCCTCTTCCTCTTCCTCTTCTTCTTCTCTTTCTTCACACCAGGGATTGAACCCAGAAGCTTTCAAGACTAAGTAGGATCCAGTAATAGTATGCCAGTTATTATTCTATTTTATAAAGAATGTTATCATTAAAGAATTACTATGTATATATACTGTTATTACTTTTTAATTAACTAATCATTTAATTAATCATATGTGATCAGTTCAATACCCTCAGTCTTGAGAAACATCATGATGGCAATAATTATGTAGATTTGAAGGGACACAATAAGTAAAATTCCTCTTATATATTGAGATGGGAACCAATTAGGCACATAGAAAATCAAGCAGATGCAGCATGGAATTCACCAAAAATTGAAAGAATACAGCTTATCCTGAGAGCCAAATGGCTTGTTATAGAGTTCAGCTATGCTTAGGATACAGAGTCCTGAAGAGATCAGACATATCCTGCTGAAAGCATTCCTCAGTAGGTAAGTACTCCCCCTTAGACAATACCTTTGATGTGTTTGTCCTCATCAGGAAGTTCATAAAGAGAATTCACTTTCCTTCTTTCTTTTGAAGAAATCCCCTGACAAAGAAGAGAAAGAACTGGCAATCCTGCTGCTAACAATTTACTTCCCAATGTCTTACACACATTTTACATTCCTCACAGAAGCTAAACTATTAATGGCTATGTAAGGAATCTCAGTGATTTAGCTTTGTGGGTTGACTTACATGTGACATTTACATAGTCAATGACATAAAGAATTTTATAGGTTAAATGGGTGATGTAAGTGCCTTCAAGATACTTTTTAGTAATTATATTAATTATACTTTATTTGTGCATGAATATTTTTCTAGAAGTCACTAGAGAAATTAAAATAATCACTTGTAACTATTTTTGTTGGCCTTGGGATAAGTGATTTAATTACATAGCAATCACAAGAGCAAAGCTCTTTGTGTGTCCATTTTCCATTCATAAAATCAAGGTCCAGAGAGTTAAATCATTTAGGATGTATAGAACTGATGATTGGATTGCTTGACTACTCTGACAACAGAAACTGAAATCTATGTCAAGAAAAGAAAAAACAGGGGCATGTATGCCATTCAAAAATAGTTTTGTAGATGTTACATATAGTTCCACTGATAGTTTCAAATTCCCCCCAAATCTAGCCAAGTCCTTATTCCTTAGTAGGGCCATTAAAGAGAACTAATGCAGTTAGTTCTTTGCAAACATTTTATACTGCGGTGTAAAAAAAAAAAAGTTCGATATTGATTTTGCTTCAAGGATTAGGTGAATCACAAAAGCAAAACAAAACAAAACAAAAATCTCATTAGTCACCATTCATAGGTTTCCAAAGTGCACAAAGGAAATACATAAAAGAAAGCAAATTTGTCACTGCCTCCTTCTGCTTATTTGCTGAAATAAATAAATAGTCCCTGACATTTTCGGGGAGGGGGATGAGTAATTTTCTTTTTTTCCGGAAAGAGCCAAATAAGTTTGGGTACCCTATATGTTCAATTTCATGTAGCCAGGGATTCTAGAAATCATACTTAGATACCTAGGCTGTGTTTCTAAGGGAAGATTCAGGCACATTTTTAAAAGTCAAGTCTTGTGTACTTACAAGAAGGATAGGAGGTTACCAAAATGGAAGCATTTCTGTATTAGAGGGAAGAATACTGTTTTATCTTGTTTTGTTTTGTCCTCTGTCATTTTGCTAGTAGCAATATTGCCTAAACACCTAGTCGGCAAAAGTTTACTTTTTGCATTTGAAAGCAGTAATAATCCATGAAATCTGCTTCCTCAATTTCATATTTGTGGAATGGATGACATGCCTTGATATAGCAAGTTTCTCTTGGGATAATTATTTTTGTGAATTCTTTGACTTGCTTTTGGACTTAGCTCCTATTTCAGAGAAAATTTCTCTATGACTTTTATTCTGTGTCCTGACATCTGGGCAGGAAGAAGTATATGCATGAGATATTCTAGATATTAAACTGGAGATGTTTCAGTTTGTAACATTTTATTTTTCTTATAACTAAATATAAAAAACTAGAAAAAATAATACATGTATATTCTATCAATTTTTGTTATTCATACACATTCATAATTAATATTGGGTGTTTTTGAGACTACTTGCTATATTTTGGAGCAAACTGTAACCCTCAACTTGTTTGAGGGTTACAATTTTTCAATTAGGGTTACAATTTTTCAATGTGAAATTAAATATCCTAGGTAGACACTAAATCTGTAATCTTTATCTCATATTCTAGCAATACAATTAGTGCTATTCTGCCCAGTGGCAATGATGCCATAGACCATGATGCCAGCCTGCTGTCAATAGACTAATAGCAATAAATGGGGACATTGTGATGCATCAGTATAATGTTAAAAATTCTTTATATCCTCCAAACAAGAGCTAGACTTAAAGTGCCACAATGAAAGACTTATTAATTTAAGTTAGCTATGGAGAGTGGCTTTTGCCCTGTTGAAATGTTAGTACACCAGAGAGAAGCCAACAGATATCCAGGTTAAGATCAGAGCCTCTCTTGCTTGGCTTCCTAAAATAAGATACTAAGGCCAGAGAGGCCACAATAGAGGAATTCATAGCTGCAGTTACTGAAAAAAAAAATGAGGTACTTCATTATTTGTGTATGTGTGTGTGTTTAGTTACACAAATTAGCTGTCTGTATGATGCCCAACACCCAAGGACATTCATTCAGAAATTAAAATGAGGATCTTTTCTCAAAAGTATTGAAATATAGAATAAGGAGTGACAATATTTATATGTTTCCTTCTTAAATTATTAACATGCAGTAGGAAAATGGGGAATAAATTATTTAAGATCTATTTATCTCATGATGTTAGCATACTTTAAATAAGAAATGCTCTGTGGGTAGCACAAATGAAAACCCACTAAAGTGAACCAAAATGTTGGAAGACAGAACATCAAAATTAAGCAAAAAATTTAAAATTATGTCTTTGATGTTTGTAATCTAGATCCCATAAGGAGATTGTGGGGGGGTGTTGATAATCCCTCTGAATTAAGTGTTAACTTTGTATTTGCATGCAAGATGAAACCCAAAGAAGATGTCCTATTAATTTAGACCCAGAAGATGTACTAAGTGAACTAAATGAAGTTTCAGAGAGGTTTAGGACAAGAAAAAGTAAACTATTTATGTTCAATTTGCACATTTCCAAATAATTCTGAAATTATTTTTGAGTAATAAATTTTGTTAGTAATATTTACTAGTAATTTGTTTTTTCATGTGAATCAGTTATTTTCTAAATGTTATTAGATGGCTTTCCAAATGTTAGGTTCAAGATTGAAGTGAATAAACCAGAAACGGTGGAACATGCCTGTCATCTTGGTACTAGAAAGCTAAGACAAAAAGATCATGAGGTCAGCCTCAGCAACTTACTGAGACTTCCAGCAATTTAGGGAGACCATTTCAAAATAAAACATAAAAAAGGCTCAAAATGTAGCTCGGAGGTAGAATGTCTCTGGGTTCAATTCCCTTTACCAAAAATTTTAAAAAATTGAAGAAGAAGAAGTAAAGGAGGGGAAGGAGGAGGAATAGGGAAATATGGAAGAGAAAGGGATCTATGACTTGGAGAGTTATAATTCTGTGCTTTTTGCCATGCTATGTAAACATTATTTCATTTATTCTTTATAAGAATAACTGAAGCAGTTATTCTCACTATTATAACTTACAGATAAAGAACATGAGCCAGGGTTATTAGCTTGCTGCCATAACAAAGCACTAAAACTGAGTGGATTAAACAACAGAATTTATTGTCTCATAGTTCTGTAGTTTATCCCAAATCAAGCTATCAGCAGGGATGGTTCCTATTGAGGCCTACAAGGGAAAAATACATCCATGCCTCTCTCCAGGTTTGCTTGTAATTTGGGTCTCTGGGGACTGGTGGCAGTATAAATCCCAGTCTTCACACGGCATTCTCTCCAGGTTTCTATTTCTGTGTCCAAATTTCTCCTTTTTATAAGGACAAAATTAATATTTGATTAAGGGTTCATCCTACTCTAATATGACCTCGTTCTAACTTAACTAATTGTATCTGCAATGAACCTATTTTCAAATAAGTTCAGATTCTGAAGTGCTAGAAGCAAGGACTTCATCAGATGAATTTGGGGAGAAACAATTCAATCTAGAGCATACAGGAAAAAATATTAAATCTAAATCCCATATTATCTAACTTAAGAAGGAAGGGCAGAGCATAGCAGAAGAACCCTTGTGAGTGTTAAAGGAGACAAGAAAGACAGTGAAGTGTTAGAGGAGACAAGAATGACAGTGAAAAAGTTATAATCCTGAGTTATGTAAATCATCTGACATTTTTTAGACTCACATTTAGCATTTTAGAACATGAGCCACTATTCCTCAAACGTCTGCCGTAGCAAGAGTATGTGAGTGCCCCCTTTCTTAGTAAATGGACTTTGGCTTTTATTGCTACCTAAATTCATTCATTTATTATTAATGTATGTATTTCAATTTACTTTTAAGTTTTCTAGAACATTGTGAATTCTAGTTTGACCTTTTAAAGTGATGGTAATTCTGCAGTCTTTAATGTCATCTTCAAACTTAAGGAAACAACTAGTAATTCATCTATGTCATGAACGTGGAAGCTATATATTATGGGCTGCAGAATATAAACTTGAATTCTAAGACTGTTAGGCTGTTCACTTCTGAGAAATGGTCAGTTAATGATAGTTAAAATATCCTCTGGACATGAAACATCACTGATATTTTCTTTAACTTATAATCTACCTAATTCATGCTCATAAAATGATAAGGATACTATATGGACATAAAGAACACTATTGTAAAATATGTATTCTGCAGGTTCAACTCTAAATTGCAGGATAGCAGACATTATCTATTTTCCACCTAAAAAGCTTGGGTTGGGGGTGTAGCTCAGTGGTAGAGGATTTGCCTAGTATGCACAAGGTCCTGGGTTTGCTACCCACCAACAAAATAAAAATTAAAGAAAGTAGTAAAATATAACAAGTCTGTCCTTTGCACTAAGAGGTGATGCATCAGGAGAAGCTGCTCCTGAGAAATGTCACTGGATGATCCATGGGAAGAAAACAGTCATCAATTATAAAGATTTCAAAACATGCTATTTAATCAAGACACATTGTAGTATGTTAAAAAAACATTTCATTTCTACTGAAAGAACAATAACTTATCCTTAAATTATGAAACATTGAACAAAGTGAACAAATTTAAATAGCAATGTATTACATTGCAACAACAGTGTTATCAGTTTCACTGTCAAATAAAGTGACCAAGGGCAATTTGTATGTTTATTAAAATGTACCATAAAACAAATTCTTGTAAATACTTAAAAGATTGACTTAGAGATAAAAGACAATAAGGAATTCATATGCATAAATGTACACACCTAAGAATACTGTTCAGCCGGGCGTGGTGGCGCATGCTTGTAATCCCAGCATTCCCGAGGCTGAGACCAGAGGATCCGGGTTCGCAGCCAGCCTCAGCTACCTAGTGAGGCACTCCACAACTTAGTGAGACTCGGTTTCAAAATAAAGAATAAAAAATAGGGCTGGGGGTGTAGCTCGGAGATAGAATGCCTCTGAGTTCAATCCCCAGTACCACAAAAAAAAAAAAAGAATACTCGTTCAACATATAAAGAAGAATGTGTATTTTTTGATACTGTATTTTTAAAAGAATTAATATTAGAAATATGATCATGAGGATATTGTTTTCTTTTATCAAGTATCTATACTTGATACTTGAGGGATCAATGATATGTATGTGCATTGAACACTACTATTTACCACTATTCAACTTTTCTATTGTGAATTTCATTTTCAAATCTAATAATTTTACATCTAAACTTATAAGAAGTTTGATTTGATTGCAGCAACTTGGCACAAGATACATTAGAACTCTAGAAAACCCTTTCTTTGAATTATAAGCCTTGTTTTTCGGGGAATTCAACACAGATGGACATTGACTAGTAATTTATTTGACACCTTCATGAAATCTGATAGTGTTGCCTATCATTAAATGCCATACATATTACTGAATTGGCCCTGAAGAAATTAAATGTGCATATTTTAAACTTGTTGAAATTTTTAAATACTGATACAGGCACATAATAATCTGGCTCAAGGCAAACATTTATTAAATATATATTAGATAAAATGGAAGCAGGACTGTATTTTATGTGCCAGAAACTATGTTAGGGAACAGGCAATAACAAAGTAACCCCAAAATGCAATGCCCAAATAGAATCAATAATGAGTACTGTTCAGGGTGAGCCCGCAGTTCTCCTCACCAAGCCCATTTAGAAACTCGGGTTCTTTTTGCCTTGTTGTACTGTCATTGAATTAATTATTGGCATGTTTTTCATGTAAAAGGTGGCTTCCAGTACCATAACCAAATCTCAACCTCCCAAAGTAAAAAACAGGCAGCTTCCTCAAGGAAAATATATTAGATTTAAAAAAAAAAAAAAAAAATCTGTTCATAACCCATTGGCCACAAGACGATGCCAAGAGGCATGGAAAACATCGTAGCTAGGTGAAAACATATAAAAAGAAAAGAGAAGATTCAAAAACATTTTTCTTGATATTTTTAATCTGATATTTTCCTTTCCTGTTATAGGGTACTTTATATGTCTTTCTTAAATAAAATCTACTTTCTATTAAAAAAAAAGAGAGAGAGAGAGAAAAGAAAAAGAGAGAATAGACTTGGTGTAAATATTTGAAGTCTCTGCCAAAACACATGGGAAGATAATTTTTTTTCTTCCATGTACCATATGGAAAATAGCAATTGTTGCTACTTCCTGAGAGAAATGAAGGTCAGAAGTGTCTATATCCATGCTGGTTATGTGATCAATAAGATATTTTGTATGCTTCTCTGGAGATGTTTTACCTTATGCAAAAGAAGTGCTTGTTTTAACTACAAAAAACACTCAAATACTATTATTTATGAACTTTTCCTTTATTAATTATGTTTAGGTGCAAACTAATATTGAATGAATATTGCTTTCCAACTACTTAACTGGTTTTTGAAACTTGATTTGAATTTTTAACTCTTCTTTGAATTGGATAGTGTGTGTGTGTGTGTGTGTGTGTGTGTGTGTGTGTGTGTGTTGCTAGGTATTGAACCCAGGGGCATTCTACCTCTGAGCTATATTCCCAACCCTTATTTATTTTTTATTTGGAAACAGAGTCTTACTAAATTGCTGAGAGCTTCACTAAGTTACTCAGCCTCCCAAGTACTGGGATTACAGGCATGTGGCACCACACCTAGTTTTCCTATATCTTTTTTTTTTTAACCTGCTTTTAACCTATCTTGAATGATAAAATATTTTATTTTCAATAAAACAAATAAGACATGATAAAAGAACCACAAAATATCATATATTTAGGTGACAATTATTTATTATTTCTTATGATTTAAATTTTGGATGGTCTAACTAACTGAACTTCTCTGGATTCTAGCAGCATCTCACTTAGAGAATATATATATTTTTGCAGTACTGGGAATGAACTAGGGGGCATTTGACCTCTGATCTGTACCCCAAGACCTTCTTTTTTAAAAAATTTGAAACAAGGTATCATTAAATTACTGAGGGCCTCCCCAAATTGCTGAGGCTGGCCTCAAACCTGCAATCCTTCTTTCTCAGCCTCCCAAGACCTGGGATTAGGATTCTAGGAGTGTGCTACCACATTTGGTAAGAATCTGTTCTTGTTATGGAAAGAACACTGCACTTGGAATCTCATTTAAAACTCACATATTTAAACTCTGTTCTGGATAATAGGAAAAAGGAAAAAAAATAAACCAGGCATGGTATCCCAAGTATTGACTTGAGAGACTGAGACAGTAGGATTTCAGGTTTGAGGCTAGCCTTAGCAATTTAGTAATGCCCTCAAAAACTTAATGAAAGCCTGTTTCTAAATAAGTAAGTAAGTAAATAAACAACAAACAAACAAACAAATACCCGGGATGTCGTTCAGGGACAGAATAACCCTGGGTCAATTCCCAGTACAAAAAGAAAAAGAAAAAAAGAAAAGAAAACAGGAGAGAACATACCTTAATAAACATGTAGAAGGCTTCCATATCGTGTTAAGCCCAAAGGTCCGTTCTCCATGGACATCCTTATTTAACCACCTGCAGCACACCATGACTTTTTGCTGCCTCTTCTTGGCTACTTTATCTTTTTTGGCCATTGGGACAGATTGTAGTCTGAGTTTTCCTCCAAATTCACAAATTAATTCTCCTCTCTCCCTTAACCTCTTCTCTCTCTGCAGAGCACAGTCCTGGAACCTTTTTTCTACCTATACAAACTTTTCTGATCTCATTCAATGTTAGTTCTCTAAACAACCAACAACCTTGATTCAATGATCTGTATCTCATAATTTTTATCTTCAGACAAAATTTCTCTGTTAAACTTCAGATTCAGATATATACTTGGACATCTAAAAGATAAAACTGGACTTTTTATTTTTCACAAAACACATTCAGTTCCAACTTTCTCCTTACTTCATTACTATATTTGACTAGGTCAAACCTTGGTTTGATCCTTTACACTTCTCTTTTTCTCATAATCCCCGTGTAAATTGTTATGAAATCCCTAGGGTCCATTTCTCCTGACCACTATTTCTCCTGACCACTGCTCCTCTCTTGTTGGATGAACACCCATCATTTCTTGCCTGAATTACTTTATTAGCTTCTTGTTTTTTGTTTTTGTTGTACTGGGAATTGAACCCAGGGACATTCTATCTCCAAGCTACATCCCTAGTCTTTTTTTTTTTTTTTTTTTACTTTTTTCTATTTTGAAACAGGATCTCCCTAGGTTGCTGACAGTCTAGCTAAACTGTTGAGGCTAGTCTTAAACCTGTGATCCTACTGTATTGGGAGGTATGCATCACCATGCCCAGGTCTTTATAGGCTTCTTAAGTTACCCTAGCCCATTCAAAATCCTCCAATGGAATTGCATTTTACTAGGGAAACAAAAAGAGTCATTGATGACCACAAATCACTGCAGGCCCAGTCTCTTTACCCCACTCTTGTTACCCTTCCATCTCAATCCTACTCTCCCCTCTGGTTTTCACCACAGTCACTCTGGTACTCTTTATTGTGCCTGGAATAATGCCAGAGGAGCTTCTATAGTAGCACTTCTTTCTGCTGGAATTCTCTTTCTTCCTTCATTTATCTGTGTAGACTCCTATGAGTCCCAGTCCAAATGCCACAACCCTCTTCTCAAGGCATATCCTCACTAACATGAGCATGGTGGTGCACAGTTGTAATCCCAGTACTTGGGAGGCTGAGACAGGAGGACTGCAGGTTCAAAACCAGACTCAAGAACTTCATGAGCCTCTCTGCAACTTAGTGAGACCCTGTTTCGAGATTAAAAAGTAAAATAGGGCTGGAGGTGTAGCTCAGAAGTAGAATGCCCCTAGATTCAACCCCCAGCACCAAAAAAGAAAGGAATAAAGGGAAAGAAAGAAAGAAAGAAAGAAAGAAAGAAAGAAAGAAAGAAAGAAAGAAAGGAAGGATGAGCCCTTATTCAATCCATCTCCCAAACTGATACTGCTTTGTTTCATTTCTCTGAAGTATTTGTATAACATACTACATCATTTATTTTTAAAAGCATGTTCATTATCTTCCATTATAAAACAATTTTCTTGAAGGTAATTATTTTTAGTTCTTTCATTAAAATGTATTTTAAATGTCTAGAAAAGTGCCTGTTCCACAGTAGTAGCTTCATAAGTATCTATTGATTATATGAAAAAAGGTGAAGATAGTTTTTGATTTATTATGTAATAAGGTAATTCCATTTTACTGAGAAAAAAATGAAAGTCCAAGAAATTATATGAACTTCAAAAATTTTAATTGTATGAGGAAAACTATATCTACTCCTGCATTCATAAAATCTGTGATGTTGAAATAAGTCCACATCTAAGGAATTATATATCACATTTTAAAGTTCCAAATACATACAGAAAATCACACAAATGTAATACATTCTTCCACATGCATCCTCTTTTACTGTAAGAGAAAGGTTTAAAATATTTATTTCTCCAACTATTATTTCCAGGTCTAAATCTTCCTCCTCATTCTTTTCTTTCAATTCCCGCTAAATACTACTCCTTGAAATCTTAGATAACACCATTTACCTAACCAGACATCTTCCTTCAATTATCCACTCTACATTTATTTCTTTGTTCTCTGGACTTCAAATGCATTTATGGTTCAGACTGCAAAAACAAATGTTGGCTTTTTGTCAAAATAACTGTAATGTATTGCTCAACATTTTAAAGAAGATGGAATTTTCTAACCAAGAGTATAGCTTAAATAAATCCTGCTATGACATAAATATAGATAAAATAAACAATAATTTAGGATATCAAAATAATTCTCCAAATAGTATAATATGGCCTAAAGATACTTTACATATACATTTTCTGAGGGCCACCATTTTTGTTTCTAGTTTAATGTAGGACAAGTAAATATAACTTTCTTATAGCATAAACTTGATTTTAAAAACAAAGATGATAAATATGAACATATCTATTAACTATAATACTTTTTCTAACTTCCTTGGAATTTGAAAAAGCTTGAGAGAATAAACTTATAAGCTACAAAGTAGCTTAAGATTATATCTCCTTTTACTCACAATTTAGTACTAATAAAATTACTTTCTATTTTGTAACTATTTCACATTGGAACCATTTATTTTAATAAATCTTTGGATTATTACTATAAAGCATACCAGTATATCAAATTATATTGAAGGAATGTGAAAAATGGGGAAAGAAGAAAATAAATGGTTATCTGAGAGATAGGACAGAGTACACTAAATTTGTTGTATCTCTTCAACTAGATTATTAAATTCCTTGAAGGCAGGGCTAAGATTATGCTAAGATATACAAAGGTAAATATTATAATTTCAAACACTACAGTTTTAGTTTTACTATATTTTGAGTTTTATAGTGCCATTAATTTATTATTGCCAAGGTTTTTTCAATAAAAATCTTTTCATATTTGGACTAAATTAAACGCATTGCAAAGACCAATCTATTGCCTTCCATAGGGGACTCTACATCAATAATGTTATTTACAGAGCGGCTGGACAATACCTGGGCCGTTATATTTTAGATAATTTTCATGGATCACACAAAGTTCATGTTAGATGACATATATGTCTTGGATCATGCTAATTTTGTATGAAATTTTAGATTAAGAAATGGAATTTCTTTGCCTTCTATACTATTTATCAAAATATGAAATGAAGTGATAAAACATTTTCATGGAAAAATTGAACTTTAGATTACCAGAAAAGATAAAATCTTATGCCATTATTAATTTAATCTCTACTATTATTATAGTCATATTTATACCAGTGTATTTTATAGTATAATATCTTTCCTAATTTGCAAGATAAACTGTATTTCTTACCCTAAACTGTGATAAAACCTAGTTAAAATGTTAGTCTATGCTGTTACAATTATTACTTTATTTAAAAATATTTTCCCCAAACCTCATGAATGTAATTTTTTAATTGACCTAGGTGGCATAGCGCTATGGTTTATTTTGATTGTAATGTTTAAAATCATTTTAGAATCCATCATTTGTGAAAGAAATCACTTTGAATCTCAGTATGTTGTATAATTGCAATGCACTAATAAAAATGTAAGAAATAATAAAAACCTAAAAAAAAAAGAAAGAAAAACAGAACGAAATACAGGGAATTTTCAGTATGTTTTTCTCCTGTATATTATTGATACCATTGAAAGAAAAACTTTAAATAAACTAAATTTAGCCGATTATCCTTGAGCAAAGAATAATTAATGAATTGAGTAGTGTTCAGAACCGGAAGAGGTTCAGAGCCCTCCACCTGGTGGTGTGAACAGTGAGTTGTTATATGCCAGACAAGGAAGCAAAGCAGAGAAATCACTTGATTGTTGACACCTCAGCATCTGCCTTAATTGGGCATGATGTGAAAAGTCAGGTGCCTGTGATTGGCCAAAACATGATTATTTGTTAGATTCTTAAGTTATGTTTCCCTTTGTTTACATGGTAAGTTGGATTGTAGTTTTCTGTGTAGACACTCAAGTTAGGAAGACAATCTCAGGCTAAGAACCTCTTGCTTATTTAATTTGACATACTTTTATGGAAGAAAATGCCAAATGTGAATATAGGTATAATTTTTTTGCTGTCATAACAGCATCTATTTTAATGTTCTTTTTTTGATATGCTAAGCCTCTAAAAATGCAGTATTAAATTTTTATGCAAGCTTTCCTTATAATATTTATATACATACAAAGTGATAAAAAGTGTAATGATTGCATCATTTCACATTTTAGTGTTCAACATTACATGTCATTAATATGGTAGTTATTTCTCTACATTTTATTATTCAGTTTTCCAATTTTACTGGATGTCATAGACTTCAAATATGTCTCCCACCACCTATTTTCTCAATTCTTTTATCAAACGTTGACTTGACTTTTTGTTCTCTTACTACTCGATTACCCCTCTAGTCTTCTTTCCTTGTGCTCAAGCATTTACTAAGTATAACTGCAAGCCATTGGTACTTCCAATTCAGACATAAAGTCAAATCAAAAATGTTTTGGATAAAGCTTGGAACTTGAATTTTCATGAATCAAACTAAAATTCAGTCACAAAAGAATATTTCAAGTATTCTCTAATTAATGCATGTTAGAAGAGAGAAAGCCAGATATATTATTCCAAGTGAAATAATACACAGATAAATAAAAGTATAACCATGATTACTATTTAAAGTTTTATATAGACATTTGTTCTTATTGGGCATTTTAATTTGCATGCTTTTCTTGTGTGTTGGGAGTGAGATTTATAAATTTACATAATGTGAGTTTAGAGATTATATTATATCCTGTATTCTAATTATACAGAAACATATGTGCTTCAATTTCTATTTCTTTTATTTTACTACGTTTAAAAAATGTGTTAATCTCTCCAAGTTGTTTTGGAGACTTAATTTTTTTTTTTTTTTTTCGGTACTGGGGATTGAACTCAGAGGCATTCTATCTCCGAGCTATACCCCCAGCCCTATTTTTTATTCTTTATTTTGAAACAGGGTCTCACTAAGTTGCGGTGTGCCTCACTAGGTAGCTGAGGCGGGCCGCCAACCCAGATCCTCTGGTCTCAGCCTCCCAAATGCTGGGATTACAAGCATGTGCCACCACGCCTGGGTTGGGGACTTAATTTGTTTACAATTCAAGGAGTAACTGTGATGTTGTATGCTATCCTGCCTCCTAATTAGACATTAAAATAGTTGAGATTTTTTGAAATTCTTATCTGACGATCTGCAATTGTTTTGTGCTGAAAAATGAACAGAGTTTGTAGCTATAGATGTTCTCACTATTTATCCACTTTTATTTTAGCTTATACTTGCTACATACCAACTGTATGCAAAATCTGTATACAGAGCTTTTAGGAGGGGTATATAGTATAGTGGAAGAAGAGAGGATGATTCAGAGATAAATAATATATTTATCCTATTATTCAAATTCCTATAATCTAATTATTTTGTATATTCAATAAGCTAATGCTGAAAGAAAATTTTATTAAAACAAAGCATAAATATCGAATCTCCTTGCATTATGCATTTAATACTTTATAATATGGGCTGCCTTTTCATTTAGTTTAGGAGACATTTGATTATGGGACATTTGATTTGTTTCAAGGATTTCATGATTGGGTCTGAGTTTGCTAAGACTTCTTAAAAAATGTTGCACTGGACAGCAAAAATATTTCTACCAAATAAACACTCAGTTCTCCAAATGAGACCAAACCACGTACATGTCTCCAAAAGCATTGTGCCCCTTTCCCTTTTTATGCAGTTGCCTTTGTTTTTGTCCATTTGAGTTCTTTCAGACTCCCCTTATGTAACCTCATTTACAGCACAGTTAAGAAGCGTCTCCTCATGTGCTTCTCCTCTCTGTTCTTTCTCCTGCTTGTCTTTTAGCATACTTTGCTTATAATTGTCTATCCTCTCATTTACTATCAACTTCTTAAAATCAGAGACTCAGCCTCTTTGACCAAGTCCTGGCAGAGCACGGAGTACACATGCAGTGCTCCAAGAACCTCTCCTGGTTAGAATAGAATATAGTCTTTTTCTAGATTCCCCTGTTTCCTACCAGAGTCCAGAGCCACATTTTGAGCCATTCTCTCCAGTTAGAAAAATAAATAAATAAATAAATTTTAAAAAAGCATTTATCTCTTCAGTTTCTTGACAACACATTTGGTGTTAGGAAAGTTGATCTAGATGGCATAATTTAATTTTATTTTATCGAAAAGATTAAGTCTCAACTTTGTCATGTAACTCATTGTATGTTTTCAAATGAATTTCAGTGACCTCTACACACTGAAGGCAGTGAGTAGCTAAACTGCTGGTTTAAACTGTCAGTGATTTTAGTTAATAATATCAGTCTCTCAATGTATTAAGTGTAATTGATGCTAATATATTAATAAGTCATGGAGTTATTCGATGGCAAGAGAACATTTGTTTGATTCTGATGTTTTGCTTTTCATTGGCTCTGCAGCATCACTTGACACCATGTGCAGAATGTTCACTAGTTGTCATTGAAAATGATGACTAATTTAATTATACTGCTGCTCAACCATCATTTCTTACTCATAACTCTTTCCATAATTTATTCCTCTAAATATTTGGAGATTGCAGAATAATTCAAGATTTTATCATCAATATCTAATAGTTTGTCTTCTAAAGAGCAAATTTCACAGGAGATGATTTTACTTTTACTTTTATCTTCCCAATCTCTCTGTGCTTTGCTTCATCTTTTTGAACAATATTGGCTTTTTATATGTATTTAGTTGCTGATTTAACACTAGCTCTTTTATTCCTTTATGTAAGGAGAATGTAATGGTTAGTTTTGTTTCTCCCTAGAACTAGTTTCATCATTTAAATTAGGTTATAAATTAGTATTTTAAAAGTTTATTAAAGCTGTTCACACTTTTTGCTAATTACTCTTATAAAGTCAAATTTTACCTTTGCCTTGGAGTGTAATTATTGAAAATGTGATTTGCATAAAATTTACCTCGCCTAATGGGGTGCACCTTTGCAAATTCTGAAAACTCTGTGATTTAGGAGATTTGATTTTAATGATTAAGTCTAGCAAGAATAATTTCTTAGTTCTTGTTATACAAGTCACAAACAAAGCACTATTTGCAAGACTAAATCCTTATAAAATTGCTTTTCAATATGTTTCAACTCAAACTATCTGAATTTCATGGTCCTCAGGAAACATGCTTTATGAATTATCCAAAGACACAATATTATGCTATGGCATTTTACCATTTTTTTGTTCATACTAATCCACCTAAAATGGTTGTAATAATATAGTCATGAGCTAACTAGTTTCACACAATTCAATAAAATAGAAATAATAAGTGGTATGTTATGGGGAAAGAAAACCTCCAGGCTGCAAGAGTAACGTGCATTAAATGCTAAATTTAGATTACAGCATTGCAGACCTCTCCTGTGACCTGTCAGGCAGGACTTCCAGAGCTCTGAAGAGAGTGCACAGTGAGCAGTGAGCGTGCGCCCTCACAGCAGATTCACCCTGCCTGGGTGCAGAGGAGCCCAGAGTGCCACTCCTTTGCTGGTGCCCTACTATCTCTATGAACAGACACCTTCCTCAGATCATAAAGGGTTTGTTTCTTAAAATTTTCATTTAAAAATCTTCATATTTCCTTTGAAACACAATCTTTTCTCATAAAATTAAAAAAAACATTCTTCCAAATTATTCTTCCAGTTCTATGGCCTTTGGAAAAAATCCTCTAGTTTCTGACTAATCCAAGTTTTCTGCTCTAAGTCCTAAATCCTCTTTGCCTAGCATAAGAAAAAGAAAGAAATGTTGATCTGTATATGAAAAACAAGTTTTCATAACTAATTTTTCCTATTTGGTGTTCAAAAATTAGTTTCTCTTTTTCATTTAATTATCCTTTATCCTCTCTTGAAAAAATGGGTGGCTTGCTCTATAGCATCAAGAATTGTCAATTTTTTACAAATTTACACTTCATACTTCCATTTATGTTTCATGGTGCATGTATTACCAAGATTTTCTACATTGGTTCACCAATTGCAAATGTTTTTATTAAAACCATTTTCCCTATTTATATTATATAATACCTATTTTGTAATGTAATGTGTTGATACTTCATGATTGATTGATGATTGATTGATTCTGATAGTGCTGAGGATTGAACCCAGGGCCTTTTGCATGCTAAGCAGGCACTTCACCACTGAGCCACATCCCTGGCTGGCCCTATACTATACGGTATTAAATATTTTTTTCAAAAATGGATTTGTATTATTTCCAATCTTTTGATAGCATAGGAAAACCTAGAATTTTGGTTGCCCTGGAAATATTTCTTTATTAATGACACTGTACAAGTGAACTTCACTCTATTCATTTCTGAGTTAGGAGACTGGAGTTTCTATAGAAATAATTTTCCTGTTAGCACTTAAGGGAGGTAGCAACAGCAAAATAAGTCACCCTGAATTAATGTATGACTCTTCATTAACTCATGTTCATTTCATTAATTCATTATTTATCATTAATTTTGATAACTTTTTGCATAGATTGCAATAAAGTGATACTCAAAGCAATCTGATATATCCCTATTCCCAGAAACAATTTTTAAGAAGCAATAATTACTACAAGTTGCATTTTTTCACCAGAAGCAATTCCCTAACGTATTCCATACATGTACCTACACAAATGTCCATACATACTTTCTTACTCTTTCTACATGAGATAACAAAGACTGTTTCCCAAATAAAAGATGTGGTAGACATGTTAGTGGCTAAAACATAAAGATATTTGAAAAGAAAGGGGGAAGATCCAATGTTAAAATAAAGCACAGTATCATTGTTGTCACAGATTTTTTATATGAGAAATAAGTTAGTAATATAGAATAAGAAAATAAGTATACATCTCTACCCAATCAATGGTTATCATTTTACTATTTTCAAACAAAGAGTTCCTTCCCTGATTTGTGCTTTCTAATGATTAAAAATACATTAAGGCTCATGTAACTGAGACTATAAAAATAAGCAAACTTAATTTCTAAAGGCGGGTTCATCCAGGTATGGTGGCACATACCTGTAATCCCACTACTTAGGAAGCTATGATAGGAGGGTCACAGGATTGAGGATAGCCTCAGCAACACAGCAAGTCTCTCAGCAACTTAGTGAGACTGTTTCCAAAGAGAAAAATAAAAAGGGATGGGGTGTAGCTCAGAGTTAAAATGCCCTTAAGATCAATCCCCAGGACCACAAAAGAAAAAAAAGGCATATTCAGATGTATTGTATTAAAAATGATAGGGTTGCAACACCATAGATATGATCTGAATTTCCTAGTTTAGCTTCTAAAGATGAAATTTGTGTGCTCATGAGCATTTAACTCTCCTCTTAATTCCTTCACATTTGAGTCCTCCCTCTCACTGCAACAGTCTGTGTATTGTCATCTGTCTATAAGAGATGAATCTTATCTTTTTCCTTTTATGAAACATATTCTTCCTTATGTCATATCATCTCTATTCACAGAGAGCTACAGAATAGAAGAGGCAGAACTTAACCTCTACCCTCTTAAGGTCCCATCTGGGCCTGAGAATTAAACTGACATAAAATTGATCAGAAGTATTGCAAATAAATTTAATATGTTTTATATGACACAGAGTCCTCATACAAAAATGAATAACCAAAGAAATGACAAAAACTATTTGTTTTTGTTTTAGGTTACACAATGAGAAATACTTTGGAAAAGTAACAATTATATGTAGATGATAAAGAATTATTACAATAAGTTATAACTATTATTAAGGTTTAATTATTATAATAAGGTCTGTTTGTATAGAATTTTCTGTTATGAAACCCTATCAAAAAAGATTTATTTTCTCCTGGTTTGAGGAGCCTCTTTCACATGACAATTTTAATCATCAGGTTTCAGGAATAAAAGGGGAGATAGAGTGCCTTCCTTGTATCTGCTATTTTTCTAGTAACTTTAGCTTAAAGTAACTCTTATGCCAAAGCCACATAATTTTGGGCTCTATGTTCTTCTATCCTTCATATCCGAAGCCTTATTTAAGAGACTGACTCTTGCCTCATTGTCAGAAACTTCTCCTACTAAATGTGGATTTCCCGCAGGGTCTAGATCAGTGATTTATACCTCGTAGACACTTAATAAATGTCAACTGAATTGAATAAAATTTATTTAAACACCAATGAGCCCATGGTTTAGTATTTTTGTTTAATTTGAGCTTACTCACTGATTCATTAAGCAAACCAGGGTACTGAAAATCTTTTTACACCTATTATACATGTGGTTTCAGATTGTCCAATTAAAGCAAATAACATAATAAAATGAGTCACACAATTTGTTTGGTTTTCCAGTGCATATAGAAGTTATTTTGATACTATACTATAGTCTATGAAATGTGCAATAGCATTATGTCTAAAAAAAAACAATGAATATATATTAATTAAAAGTAAACCTTATTGCTAAAAATTGCTAATGATCATCTGATCGATTGGAAAATGGGACTGATAGACTTGCTATACACAGATTGCCACAAACCTTCTCTATTCATAAAAAAAAATCAATATCTGTAAAGTACAATAAAAGGAAGCATCCCTATCTGAAATGACTAATAAGGTCATTAGTAACTGTATCATAGTACCTGCTCTCTTATTTTCTCCTTTTGAGTAGTTCCCCCAATTTCACTACTTGAAAGAGAATGAAAGATGTGCATGAACCTGAACCAACGCTTATTGAGAAATCAACTGTATCACCTCTCAGAAGTCAGGATTAACTCAGGCTCAGCTTTATATATCAGGTGTTAAAATGATGTATCAAAAAGGTGTGTGTGTGTGTGTGTGTGTGTGTGTGTATAATATTGGAGATTGAGCCCTGAAGGGCATTCTACCTCTGAGCTATACACCCACTCTTTTTGTTTTTATTTTTGGTTTAGAAACAGAGTTTCACTAGGTTGCTGAAAACCTCACTACCTTGCTGAGCCTATCCTTGAACCTGTGATCTTGAGGTCTCAGCCTCCCAAGTCCTGGATTACAGGCGTGCACCACCATGCCTGGCCTGGGTTTTTGTTTGTTTGCTCTTTTACTAATACTGAATAGCAGACAACATCCTTGACATATCTCTAAACCTCAGATTGTCTTGATGAATGGATAAAATTTACCTCAAAATCTTCAGCTGAATTTTCTATTTTTAAGCGGTATCTCAAATTGACTAATAGATATCTGGTGGCAGATATTATTACTTGAAAACATATGTTCACATTGTTCCAAAGTAATCTTCAACCAAGAAAATATTTAATTTCATTATAATGCCAGAAATAGCACTTTATAGTATGAATATAAGGAAATAAGTCAGTCAAATATCACCATAGGCAAAAACCCTGTTTGTAAAAATCTTAATAGGAGTTCCTTTCCATATTACTGCAATCTAAAATTGAATCCATGTTTAGCTAAGGCAATCATGGAGGTTTCCAAATTTTATTCCCTAAAAATAAAATTATATATGATTAATTAAAATATTTCATAACATAATCATTTGATAACTTTCTTATATAAGATATAAAATAACACTAGTGAAGCCCTCCATTACTGTAATGAATATTAAAATTTGATTTTTTTATACTTTTGTTGGTGCATTATTGCCTCACATCATAATGTACTTTGCAGTGCTAGAGACATACAGCACATAGCACTTTCTGGGCTTCCCTGGCTCCCTCCCCACTCCTCTCCCCCTTACAAATATTGAGATTGGCTTTGGTATTCTCACATTTGAAGATAATGTCAGTGGAAGTTTTCATTTCATAAATTCTTCCTTCCTCCCACTACCCTCCCCAAAACTACCTCTCCCACTCCACTGGAATTTTTCCTACATTTTTTTCCTACTATTCAGTTACCTGATTCTAAATTGAAATAAATATATCCAAAGAATTATTTTATTTACTGTAAGAATGAATTATATTGGGGAAGGCTGGATCTTCTTTTCTCCATTTTTTTAAGTCTGAAACTTTAAATGAATATACTTGTAGTTACCACAGCTTTTAAAAGAAGCCTCAAAGACAGCAGTATATGTTGAAATAAATTTGTATAAAGCTGCATTTCAGAGGTTATTTTTCCTCCACTTATGGAGAGGTTTGGCACTTCATTTTTATAAAGCAGTCTTTTAGTCTTTTATTGTAATTATCTTTTTGTTGTGCTCAAAGTAATCAAGTGACAAAGGAATAAGAATGTACTCTTCCTGTTGACAATAAACAATGATACTGTAATTTCAGTTTTCATTCTTAGAATCACAAAACCTTTCTGTCATTCACTGGAAACTTTTAGAAAGCTGGTTTTGTTTCTTACAACAAGAACAAGTACTCTTATACAGGTGGCCTGATCATATTTTTAACTACAATTTTGAAATGTTAGAATAGTACTCTGAAATCTTTTTGCTCATATCGTGTGAATACAGTTATGAGATGACACTGGGCACGTGGGTATAGTCTGTGTATGTGCTTTCATCTGTCAGTGTTAGCATAATGATTCCAATGAGATTGAAACACTTGCTCTTTTGGACATTAATTTTTCCATTTATCTTTTCTTGATCATGTAGATCTCACAAGTGGAGAGCAATAATACTTTCTAGCTATTTTATAATTGCCACTCTATGTCTCTATCCTATACCTTTTTCTGGGAATCACAGTTTGAAATTGTTGTAGACTTGGGCAGCATTCAAGAGTGCATGTGGTTTATAGTTGCTGCCAAATTCTCCTGCATAAATGTTATAAAGAACCAATGTACCATATTGGAAGGGAAATTATGTCTGTTTGAAAATGAACTATTTTAAATCAGAACATAAATTATTATTGGTTCATCCAATTAATTGAATTAATGGTATGGGGGATGGAGTCCTTTATAGACCTGGAAAGGAACAGAGATTTCTTTAAAGTTATATTTAAATAATGATGATCATGACAGTAGTAAAAATCTTACTGGTGGAAATTTGAAAGCTGAAAGACAATATTTGGTGACCACAGGAGACAAAATTGTATGTTGACTATAATTGGGAATGACAAGAGATAATAGCATTTACTTCTTAGTGTGCATTTATTGTTTTATGTGTATTTATACACTTATAATTTTGTTCAGTCTCCAAAGGACATGCATAAGATGGGAGTTATTATGTCCATTTTACCAATAAGAAAACTAAAGACCAGACACAGCAAATGAATAGAAGAGTCAGAGTTTAAATCTAGAGCTGTGGACTATCTATCAGTGGTTTTCCCACTTCAATATGCTCCCTGGTTCTATGATGAATGTGAAAGCAGCATCATGTACTAATTGCATTTACTAGTTGCAACTATAAAAACTTATCATAAGTAATTGAACAAAACCTACCATCATCACTAATGATAGCAGCAACAAATATATCATATGCAGAATTCCTTCTTATCCATTCCCTTTCAACTATGTATTTAGCACTTACAGTATGAGATATTTTGCTGCATAGTACTTATATAGTGATTAATAAAGTATGTATAGACACAGACTTTTTCACTAATAATCTAGCAAGGCAAATAGCATAAAGACAAATTTTAATTTCTGTAACAACTATGACAAATATGACAGAATGCTCTAAGAGAGAAGGGGAATATTTATTTAATTTTGGGGGGTACTGGGTGTTGAACCCAGAGCCATTCTACCTCTCAGCTACACCCCAACCCTATTTTATTTTGATATATGGTCTTACTAGGTTGATGAGAATCTCACTACATTGCTGAGGCTGCCTTTGAACCTGAGGTCATCCTATTTCAGTCTCTCAAGTAATGAGATTACAGGCGTGCACCACAACACCCAGTATGTTTATTTAATATAGCCATATAACTCCTGAGTTTTAAGTTGATACCTGAAGATCTATAAGGTTGAGAAGCCTCCAAAATGCTAATAAGTAGGAACAAGAACTTAACAGGTAGCGAGAGTAGTGGGAGCTAAGTCCTTGAGGAAATAAAGCTCTCTGTGTTGCTGAGAAGCTAAAAAGCCACATTGGTTAAAACCTATGGAGGAAGAAGGTGGTATTTAGTTGAGGGCATTACCAACCATATGAGACATGAGATAGGAAAGTATTCATGAGTAAGAAGCAGTGAAGTGGTGAAATTTGATCTATTGTAAAGCTAATCAAATGGTTACAGGAAGAATGGATTGGAGGTGAGGAGACAGCATGTAAAAGAGGTGATGAATACAGGGGGTGTTTTAGCAGTATTTAAGGCTAGTAAAAGGCTATTTGATAGTATTAAAGGCTAGCAGTGCACCTAGGTAATAATAGAAAAGTTGATGAAAAATGCATTTAGTGCTGATATGCTTTAAAGGTTCAATTGGCAAAACTTATTGATAAAATAGATGTGGTGCTAATGTAGAAGGAAGTATAAAGTATTCTGACATATTATAAGAGAGTTCACAGAAACTTTGATTATTTAATTATATATAAGATGGGTAAAATATGATAGAATTAGGAGGCAGTAGTCACTATAGTTTTCAGGTTCTTTTATTTTATTTTCTTTTATATTATTTTTAATTGGTGCACTGTAATCATACATCTTTGTTAGGTACAAGCTGAAAAAGGCATACATGCCCACATTTCTCATTTAACCCTTCCCCAATTCCCACCCCACTCCCTCACCCTCCTCCTTCTCAGTTTAGTAATTGCCTTTGATATGTTTGTGAAAGTACATCATGTGCATTAGAGTGCCCCCCCCATCACCTTCTGTTAAGTCAAATTCTTTGCTCATCTGAGGTTTCTCCTTCTTCCTCTGGAGTTCCTCTTATGTCCCTTTTTCTCCCTGGCTTCCACATATTAGGGAGAGCATACGATTTTTTACTTTTTATGACTGACTAATCTCACTTAACATAATGTTTTCCAGTTCCATTCATTTCCCTGCACAAAGATCTTTCTCACAAATTTATCAGCTTATTCACTTTTTTATCTGCTATGTAAGATTCCATTATGTTTTCTAGTGCAAATATTTAGTCTTGACTCTTAATCCTTACAGTGACCACACCAGATAAGATAATTCCTAAGGGAACAGTGGCATGTATTAGGAACATATTAATTCAGTTATCTTTGTGATGGTTTGCTTTTGATACCAAACATCCTCAGTGAAACACTAGAATTCACCAGATGTTTGTATTTCTAATAGAGACAGCATTTGCTTATTGCTTCTGGATTATACATTTCAGAGACATTTTTTAGAGCTACTGAATATTTTTCTGCTTTTATTTATAAGCTACTTGATGCCAGAGTATAATACAAAATCAAGAGACAGAATGCAAAGCATCATGCAAAGTTAGAAACAGAAATCGAATTCAGAGTATTAAAATTAGGTTCAATATCAGAAAGTAAGTTGTGGACAAAAGACAGTTAACAGTCATAATAGCATTAATTTATATCACTATCATGCAAACAAAGCATTTGATCATTTATTATGAGTTAATTTTGTTATACTACTGAGTGTGAGTGTGGTCTATTTGGAGCTCAAAGGCAGATTTTATCCTGAAATAAGGAGGCAGTAAAAGCACAGAGAATGAAAACATGAGCTCTATATTTCCATTTGTTTCTCTTGTGAAGTTAAGATATCTTATTCAAGAGTCACATAAAAGTAGATTTAAGTAAAAATAACCAGTAATACTCTCTTGGCTTTTTTTTTTTCTTAAAGACTGTTCTAAAAGACTTCCCTTAGGATGGTTGAATACTAGACACAATACAATGAAATGTGACATTCTATTACTTAGACAATAGTATAAAAGAGGAATGATGGACCTTTTAGATCTCTTTTATCACTTCATTACAACATGTAGTAAACAGGGATTCTAAAAAAAAATGTACACGCTTAGATTTTTATGGTACCTTACATGATACTCTTCTTGCAAGAATATGCCTATCTCTTATAAATTAAAACGACTCCATACTTGAACCTGAATTGCATGGATAAGAGGACTCAAGACTTATGTATTGTCACTCCATTCTCCTGTATGCCCACGGCAGACATCAATAATTGATCTTGGCATGCTTTCCTGCTGAGTCTTCCCTAAGCCTCACAATTCCTTTAAAAAAAAAAGAACACTACAGGCAGCCACTGACAATCGATTGTGGTTGGTGATGGAATGAAAGTTATTCGTCATTCTTCAATGGGAGTTTATTTGTACCTTGCTTGATATGGAAAATGGCATCGCATTAACAATTTTCATACATGCTTCATAAGGTCTAACAAAAAGTAACAAAGGAGTTAATGCATTTTATATAAACAGTAGCCACAGATAATTACTGAGAATTACTGAGAGAATAAGCAATATGATTTCTGAGCTTTGGTTGGGCTGAATTGTTAAGGAAATTGAATTATTTTTAGGATAGCCTTTTTTTTCACCATAGTAACAATTTGAGGCAAGCTGCTATGCCATCTGAGTTTGACAATAAGATCAGCAGGTCATGTATAACTAAAGCATTTCTACATATAGTTTTTGAATATATACAATGTTGTCAACAATTGCATGCTATTCTGAGGAGCAGAATACAAAGATAGGAACAAGGTCCTGACCTTCAAGAGGGAAATCATCAGATAGGATGGAAGCAACATCTTCACTTGATTTAAAAGCCTCTAACAAGTAAATAACCACCATCATGGAATAGAGGTAAATTTTGCCTGCTAGCAAACACAAAGTCATTGGCAAAATAAATGAATCATTCATATGTAAATTGTATTTGAACTATCTCACAATATAAACTGAAATGAAGACTTAAAATTTTAATCAAAAACCCTAAAATCATTATCATGGTTTGTTCAAAATCTAATTATTGGTAAAATGCTGTTAGTTTGAAGCTAATTGAAGGCAGAAGTCATTTTTTTTTGTCTTTGTGGGCTTAATCTTCTTTTTCACTGTCTTTAATAAAGTAAAACATCATTTCTGAATGACAGATTAATAAAATATTTGTATAAATAGATGATAACCATTCTATGACATATTATATTGCCTTTTTTCAACAATAGGTTGCTTGTATAATTATATTCCAGCGACTTAATTTGTCATGATTTCAGTTCAATATTCCTGACTATGAAATATTTGCCATGGATTATTTCTTAGTTCTATGATTCTCTTTTCTGAATGTTTATTATTTTCAAAGCATGTTTCTGGGCCAAAAAAGCCCACTGTTTATCTCCAAACCTGGTGGTCTTTAGGAAACAAGGCTTGGATTAAGTCAAAGATGGCAGTATCTCATGGCCTGAGAATGTACTCCAAGACCACGTAGTTACTCTGTGACAGGTTGTTCTTTGTATTTCCCAAAAATGAATGAGGCCCCTTCCTAGTATCCTATGCTTCTGAAGCATGACTAAATGTTGTCCTGATTTATGAACTGTATCCTTTCCCTACTGATTCTGTTACCAGGGGTGGGAACTTCTGACTCAGTGATGGAAGAAACAGAGCCAAGTGAGCATAAATACACGAGTAAGCAAGACTTTATTTTGACTTCAGCTGGAGAGAGATATAGCACTGATCAAGAGGAGGACAGGCTGTTTTCTGAACAAAGAGATGTGCAAGCTTTTATTGACTTTCTGAGAGAGGGAGACTAATGTCTGGTAATTTTCCATTGGTTAGGTTCATGATTCCAAAAGATGCTCTTTCTTTCAGGAGACTTGGCCCACTGGACAGTAATGGTCAGCTTGTCTCAGGAACTGCTGAGTTATTCATACAGCATCAACCTGTGCAAATACCCTGGCCTGCTGTTTGCATCAAGGCCTTAGAATAGGGATGAAGGACTCTAGGTGCTAAAAAAGCAAAAGGGTTAGATAGAAAAAAGCATATACTAGCTTCATTTGGCAATCAGCATGTCACAGGCTAAACTGAGTAGAATCTGACCCAAAGGTTAAGACAGCAAAGAAGATAGACCTGTAAATACAGAGATGCTAAGCTCTTGTGTCCCATTACAGTCACCCATCAGACATCTGCACACCCAAATGAAGAGCTAGTGTTTTCAGAAAAAGTAGCCTTAAATTGCTGAAGAGTAACATAGGCAACGATCATCATCATTATAATCCACAAGTCAAAGGTGTGATCTACAACAAAGGAGTGGGAAACTAATAATGTATTGCCTGCTGTGTGACCCTCCCCAAATTCATGATTTTTAAGTGGGATATGAACAAGTGAGATATAGGGTTTATTTAGGATTTTCCCCCCTAGTAACAAATTTATCTTGTGCCAACATTCTGTTTTCTGTGGTTATATCAGGATCTAATGATGGGTTTGTAGAAAATAGCACAAGGGGAGAAAAGCTATTATCCATGCTACAAAGAGTCATAGTTGACTGAAGTGGGTGGGAGTATTTCACTGTCCCGCTGTGGTGACCCCGTCTGTCTTAATTCTACTTTTGTAAGTGGAATATATGGTTTCCCCAGACCTGGAAGATGATCATGCCTCCCTCATCCAGTTGCATTTTCCTAGGTCCACATACAAGGCATCAGCACTTTAGCTGAGAAGAGGTGAGCAGGACACACAACAGATACACAGTATAAGGTAGTGGCGCTCCAGTTGCATAAATTCCAGTGAGGGATATTATGCACACACTATATTTTAACAGTATGTAATGTGATGCCATAGAGGCACAGAGGAAGGAAACTATTCATCTGTGTATGGAGACTCCAGCTAAAGAGGAAATGCAATTTGTTTTGACTCTTAAGAGAAAAGTGTGATTTTAATATAAAACCTCTATTAACTATTATGTACTGCCATGTACCTTATTTTAGTTAACCAAGTTTACCTAAGTGTCATGCATGTAAGTCAAATTCATACCATATTGTGAAGTAAACTTTGGTTAGGATCCAGGATCTTTTTAACATATTAGCTATATCACTTGGGGTTAATTTTTAATAAAGCAGAAAAATGGTTATATATAAACATCATAGGGTTTGAAGGATTAATTAATTGGGTTTACATAAATCATGCATAGGACCTGGAACATAAAGGAAACATCATTTCCTCCACTTCCCTCTCTAATGCAGCTCTGCCATGTATAGATTTTTATCAAATGTGTCATGTTGAGAGAAAAATGTAGTTCTACCAATAAGTAAAGATAATGCTAGTGAGGGTCAGGGCCAGCTTTTACCAGTTCAAAATTCCAAAACTACATGAGTATTTTTTGAGAACCAAGAATATATTATACCAACTTAATTTGTTAGTCAAAATTGGAATCCTCCCTTTCTCTAGGATAAAAATTTTACTGAAGACAGACATAGCAACAGGCCTCTTGATAGACTTATTGGCAGTTATAATTAAAATACTGCGCTTCAAGCTGGGTATGGTGGTAGTAGTGGATGCCTGTAACCCCAGTACTTTGGAGGTTGAGACAGGAGGATCCCAGGTTCCATGCCAGTCTCAGCAATTTAGTGCGATTTGTAGCAGTCTAGTGAGACTATGTTTCATATAAATAAATACATACATACATACATGCATACATACATACATACAGCTGAGGTTATACCTCACAGGTAGAATGCCCCTGGGTTTAATCCCCAGTACCACAAAACAAAAACAAACAAAAACTGCAGTACCTTGATGCTCAATTTAAAATGAGACAAAACAACAGATTACACCAAGCATGTTTCTAAGAACTATCAGATTCCTACTACCGTATTAGCAAGGAATCATGTTCCCAGTGAATTAACGCATTGCTATGGGACAGCACAGAGGGTGCACAATCACTGGCTCTCATCAAAATGTAAATTTGAGCACACTTGCTCCCATCTCTCCCTGTGTGCTTCCTTCTGCTCCTCTGCTGCCAGCGTGATGAACAAGTCCTGACACACACTCCCCAGAAGTGAAACAATACCATGTCCAAGATGCTTCTTTATCATCTTTATAACAAAAAGATATTTACAAGTGGGCTAATTTGCTAGATCTATTTTTTGCCATATGCTGTCTGTAGCCTTGGGACATCTATAAAGCTTAGGTGTTAAGATCTAATGTAACTTTTGAAAATGTTGTCACATTGGAAAATGCCAAACTACTGTAGCATTTAAAGGCGAGTTCTCTAATCTGTGACCATGATTTAGGTTTCAGGTTTTTCCAAAGATTAATGACAATTTTTTGTCACTTGTATATTTTCAATGGAAACTTGCAGTTTTAAACCAATAACTTAGTGCTGTTGAAGTAGATACAACTGCTATTGTCCAAGCAATTCTGGTTCAATTCACAAAGAAGAAAAAAGAAACAAGCAGTGGTTACTTTATTTCTAAGAAATTTCTATTATCTTTATTGTCATTTAAACCACACAGAAATATCTACTTAAAAAGATTTACCTAAGATATATATTTGATATATTAAAACATTAATCACCCTAGTTAAAAGTGTAGATGATTTTTATCAAGTGAGAAATGATCTCTCATCAAATATTTTTAGGTATAAAAGCATGTACCTTGGATAACTTCTATGGTTGTCCTATCCTATGCACTTGGCAGAACAAGGTTAATGTAAATCCTTCCACTTCTGCCATCTTCTAATTGGGGAGAATCTGTAAAATATTTTTCCAGGAGCTAGTCATAAAGGGCTGCACCTGGGCTATCAATCCATTACAATGAAAGGCTTACAAATACTGCTAAGCATATTCTCACCTATCATTATGACAGATACTAAGTGAGATAAACCCACAACCTGTCTGGAGGATTCAAAGTCCATCTATCTGAAGATGGCAGGTTTTATTCCTCTTGTTATTTAACATCGTGAACTGATGAGCTACAGGGGCATTTGTTTGAGTCTTTGTGGACAAACATTTTCCATTCATTTTGAGTAGTTGTGTTATTTTTCCTACATACAAGACAACCTAACATTTTCCCCTCAGTCAAACTGATATAGGGCTTGGGAAACCTTCTAGGTTATCATGACAGGGGTTGCATTTTGAAAAACATAAGAATTAGTAGGGAATTAAATTTACTGCTCAATTAATCTCAACCCTTTTTTTCTTCATTAGCTATCATAGAAAGATTTTTTTTTTTGTCTTAATTTTCTTCTGAAGTCAGTCTACCAAGTCCAGTTGATAAAACACTAAAGGTAGAAGAGTTTGAGAAGTTAAGCATTTTGATGTCCTCACTGATGGAAGGGAAGGGAGCCCAGGCTGCAGTCAGGCTGAGAATTTGCTCAAGGTCAGCCAGCTGATAATTGATGGAGCTCTGTGGGATACGAGAGCAGCCACCAGACTCCAACCCACTGTTCTACCTGCCAGACACACTGTGTCATTATAGCTTTGCTCAAGGATCAATTGTTTTTCCTCTTCCAGCTGCCTATCACAACCTGCTGTGTGTCTGTATGTGTGTCTGTGAGCATGGTAGGCATTTGGTGTGTGTGTAGGTTTACATAGACACATATGTACTGGTTTTGATACCTTGCCAGGTGTGAGTGTACCTTGACTGTGAAGAAATATTTAATATGTTTTCTAATTTTTTAAAGCCAAATATTATTATTTAGAAGTCAAATATTTAATCTTGCCTGAAGGGTTTTAAATAAAGGACAAAGAGTGACAGTAGTTCTCCCTGAGAAAATAGCTTATTGGGTCATATAAAAGAGTGGAACTAATCCCACTTTCATTTATCATCATTATTAATGACAATAAAATTTTAGGTAATAATGAACAAGAAGCAAGACAGACACAAATAAAGTCACTTATATAATCCAAATAGTTAATATTAGATGAATTATTGTAATTTTATAGAAAGTCTTAAATATACAATAGTGTTAAGTACGAAACAACTTTTTGCCATTAGAAAATGGAAATATGTTTGTATCTCCATGCTGAATATCTATTGAATTTTTAACAATACACTACAATATAAATAATATTTCTTTAGGATATAATAGTAGGAAAACACATTTTTAAAAAAGAAAACAGAGCCTGGTGTGATGGCACACGCTTGTAATCCAAGCATTTGGGAGGCTGAGACCGGAGGATCTAGGTTCAAGGCCAGCTTCAGCTACTTAGGCACTCTGCAACTTAGTGAGATCCTGTTTCAAAATAAAGAATAAAAAATAGGGCTGGGGGTATAGCTCGGAGGTAGAACGCAAAGAGAGAAAGAAAGAAAAAAAGAAAACAAAGACTTAAATGGAAACATTAAGTTTCTGGCTCTCAAATCAGGAAAAGCACTGAAGGATTAGAGTCCACATATCACATATCCCTTCAGTATCTATGTACCAAACAGACATGTACTCACGCAGGCATAAGCAAGCACTCAAACATTTTCTTTTTAATTTAAGAAGTAGTAAATGTACATTTAGACCACCTGAAGAGTTGCAAATCAATACTTACTACATCCATTTAGAGAAAACTACATAAAGCACTAAATAACATGTCCATAGGCATAAAATGCTGGTTTTTATTAACTGCTGTCACTGTTTGTATATGATTTTATAGTCTACATGGATTAGCATAAGGATTGTCTTGTCCCATTATGTTAACCTCCCTATGAGAGTCCATGAACAGAAATGAAACTGAATGTCACTGGAGTTAAGGGGTTGACCAGTTGGGAAGTGCAGAAATATCATGCAAGCTCAGATTATCTGTGTTTCATGATTTTTTTCCCCTGCAACACCAGTGTTTTTTTTCAAAATCTGGTCTCTGTATTGACAGCATCAACATCAACCTGAACCTTATAAAGATGTAAATTCTTGGGATCTGGTCTCAAACTCAAAGGATGGAGTACAGCCATCTGAATTTTAAAAAAGCTTTCTAAGTGATTTTGATATACATTCAAGTCTCAAAAATGCTATCTTATCAAATAATTACCCTTTATCAAACTCAACCTACTCCCATGGAGGGGCAGTCTGGGGATGAAATTCAATCCAGAGTACTATAATTCAATATGTAATATGTTCCAACATAGAGTGATATTTTTCATTAACATAGTTTTTATTATCCAATACTTATTTTCTGTAGCTTTGCTTAATTAAGTATTTCCAAATATTTTGGAAATACTTATATTTTCACCACTGTAACCATACTGTTCAAATTGAAAATTAATTCATATATCATGAAGGCAAAATAAAATACTTTCATTGGAATTTTCTTGGGAAAGAGGTATATTAGTTTCTGTTTGCTATTATAAAAAAATTTTCAAAGTTAGTTGCTTAAAATAACACAGATTCTTTATTCTCTTACCAGAACTCAGTAGGCTCAGATCAAGATATCAGCAGGCATGGTGACATGTACCTGTAATTCTAGTACTTGGGATGCTAAGACAGGATAGTAGCAGGTCCAAGGCCAGCCTCAACAATTTAGCAAGACCCTGTTTAAAAAAATAGGGCTGAGGGTGTAGCTCAGAGGTAGAATATCCCTGGATTCAATCCCCCATACCAAACAAACAAAACCCATCAGGTTTGTCTTCCTATCACAGAGCCTGAGGGGATAATCCATTAACTTGCCTTTTTAGATTCTTAAAGGTGACTGGAATTTCTTTTCAGTGGACTTTCCCTCAATTTACTCCAGCCACCGGCTTCTGTCATCATTATCCTGTGTCTCCTAATACTACCTGTGATCCTCCTGCTTCCCTTTAATAAGAATCTCTGGATAAACCAGGATAATCTCCTCATGTCAGACCTAATTTACCCACATCTCTAAATTTCTTTTAATATGTAAGGTAACACACTCATAGGTAACACACTCATAGGTTCTGGGGCATGGAGCATGGATATCTTTGGAAGTCCAAAGTCTTTATTCAGCATGCCATACTAGAGCAGATGTGGTTGATATTATGTCTCTGACAAAGATAATTCAGTACCTACTTGAAAGTGCCATGCCAGAGGCAACAAAAACAAACCAACAAACAAAATGTAAGAGATTCAGATATTATAAATACTCAGGTTAAACTGTTAATTGAAATAACTAATGGTAAATGGATTCCCATCTATGGGCTAAGCGATATGGAGTGTCACCTATTGCATGGACTGTACTGATTTCTCTTTTAGTATGTTTTACTGAGCTCTGAGCACTGTTGAGGAACAATCCAATTTTCTGAAATAATTCTGCAATTTCTGAATCCACCTTAGTACCTGAACACTAATAAGCATGCAGCAACATTTGGTTGACTATCAATGTAATATAAAATGGGATTTTTTGACAAATGTTCAGGAATGTTGGGTAAGAGAATTTTCATATAATGATTAGCCTTTGATTCATTTGAGTGAAAGTTTTGATTTGTTTGAGTGGTTTTGTTTCTAGATGTTGTGTTTTGTGGATTTTTCAGAATAAGGAAAGTAGTAAAATATTTGAAGTGTTTAAGATGAACTGATATCTATGGGATATAAGATACTAAAGCATATGGTAGAAAATAGAAGTGAAAAACCTTGAATTATTAAGTGTATGAGGAAATGTTCCACATCATTGGCAATCAGGGAGATGCAAATCAAAACTACCCTGAGATTTCACCTAACTCCAATCAGAATGGCAATCATAAAAAACACGAACAACACCTGCTGGCGAGGGTGTGGATAAGTGGGAACCCTAATACATTGTTGGTGGGAGTGCAAACTTGTGCAACCACTGTGGAAAACAGTATGGAGGATCCTCAGACGAATGGGAGTGAATCTACCATATGACCCAGCAGTTCCACTACTGGGTATATACCCAAAAGAATGGAAACCAAACTATCAGACCGATGCATGTGTATCAATGTTTATAGCAGCTCAATTCACAATAGCCAAACTGTGGAAGCAGCCAAGATGTCCATCCACAGATGAATGGATTACAAAACTATGGGATATATACACAATGTAATTTTTTTTTTTTTTTTTTTTTTTTTGCGGTACTGGGGATTGAACTCAGGGGCATTCTACCTCCAAGCTACACCCCCAGCCCTATTTTTTATTCTTTATTTTTGAAACCGAGTCTCACTAAGTTGCGGAGTGCCTCACTAGGTAGCTGAGGCTGGCCGCGAACCCGGATCCTCCGGTCTCAGCCTCCCGAATGCTGGGATT
>PVLC010002925.1:0-105701 GCA_004027655.1 Graphiurus murinus
GGTACTGGGGATTGAACTCAGAGGCATTCTACCTCCGAGCTATACCCCCAGCCCTATTTTTTTTATTCTTTATTTTGAAACCGAGTCTCACTAAGTTGCGGAGGGCCTCACTAGGTAGCTGAGGCTGGCCGCGAACCCGGATCCTCCGGTCTCAGCCTCCCGAATGCTGGGATTACAAGCGTGCGCCACCACGCCCGGCCATTTCGTTCTTTTTTAACTGAGTAATATTTCAGCCTGTCTTATATGGGTTATACTATACTTGTTTGTAAGTTCATCAGTTGAAGGACATTTGGGTGGTCTTCACTTTTTGATTTATTAATGATGCTGCTGTGAGCATTTGTGCATATTTTTGTGTAAACAAACATACATTTTATGTTTTCTTGGTATAGAAAAATTGCTGGCATTGCTTGATCACATAGTAATTCTATGTCTAACTTTTTGAGGAATTGTCAAACTATTTTCCAAAGTGGCTGCATTATTTTATTGTATTTTGTATATTTTATCAGCAATGGATTCAAATTTCTCTATATCCTAGTCAATGCTAATTTTACCTGTAGCTGTCCTAGTGATTGTGAAGTAGCTCCTCGTGGGTTTGATTTGCGTGTCCTCGGTGACTAAAAATGTTAAGCATCTTGTCCTGTGCATTTGTTTATCTTCTTTGGGGAAATATATATAATCAAATCTTCTAACCATTTTTAAGTTGGATTATTTTTGTTGAATTGTAAGTATTCTTTGTATTCCCAGATACTAAACTCTTAACTAGATACCCGATTTGCAATATCTTCTCCCATTCTGTGGGTTGTCCTTTCATTTTCTTGTTAGTGTCCTTTAAGCACACTTTTCTTATTTTAATGAAGTCTAATTTACCTATTTTTATTATTTGTTGCTTTAGATATCATTTCTAATAAAACATTGCCTAGTCTAATTTTCATGAGGATCTACGCATATTTTTATAGAGATTTATAGTTTTAATTCTTACGTTTAGGTCTTTGATCCATTGTGAGCTAATTTGTATATATGATGTGAGGTAAGAATCCAACTTCATTCTTTCGCATATGATTATCCAATTTTCTTAGCACCATTTTTTAAATGTAATTGAATTGTGCTGGCATCCTGTCAGCACATTTATTCTCATATTAAAATATGTACCTACTCTTTATGAGTCAAAATGAATGAGTCAATTGTTAATTGTATTGCTTTCCAAAATGACTGAACTATAATAATATCTCTATTATTTCATCTACAAAGGGAGATGATAATACATACCTATAACATCATTTAAGTAACACCCATAATCCCAGTGCTTGAAAGGCTGAGACAGGAGAATTGCAGGTTCAAGGACAGCCTCAGCAACTTGGTGAGAGACTGCTTCAAAGTAAAAATAAAATAGGGCTGGGGGTATAGCTTGGAGGTAGAATGCCTCCTGGGTTCCATCCCCAGTACACGGTAAATACATAAATATAGATATATTGTGCTAAGTATATATAATATATACACTAAAGACAGAAGCATAGGTCACATGATCTCGCAATTAATTGCCTAATTTTAAAACTCCAGTTAAAGCTAATGTTGTTGAAAGTGCTTTAAGTCTGATTGAGTTGGGTTCAAGATTTGGTTCCATTAATTACTACTTGTGTGACACAGTAGTTCATTCTTGGGCTATTTTGAGGATTGAATAAAATAATGTATAAAAATTGTTTAACAAAATCACTGACACGTTTAGCCATACATAAATACATATATATCATTTTAAAACTTCAAAAGTTATTAGCACTAATTCATTCATTTATTAATCCATCAATCCATCCAACCATTCATTCACCCAGGAAAAACTTAATAAGTGCCTATAATATGTTAAAATAAATGAATTAATAGATAGAGCTTCTGCTCTTATGTAGCTTATTTTATATTGGAGGACAAAGCCAATAAGTCAATTAATATATAAAATAGTATCAAATAGGAATAAGTGTATGAGAAAAAAATTAAATAGATTTTAGAGAATAAGAAGTGAATATGGGGTTCTATTTGATAGAATAATATGGAAGACTTCTCAAAGAAGGTGTTATCTGAGAAGAAATCTAGCTGAAAGGAGGGATGAGCATTCCAGACAAAGAGAGTGTGAGGAATTGAAGTAAGGGGCAAGTATGGAAGCAGGGCTGTTGTACTAGTCCATAGTTGATAGGGCAGTGGCTTGAAGGGAGGGGGGTAATTAGAGCGCATTTGGAAGGCAGAACATCAGGTGCTTGCTGGTGTGTTGTTGTAGAATGACTTCTCAAGATTTGACTCAAGAAGCCAGGCAGATGAAGATGTCACTTAATAGATGGAGCAGCCCACAGAAGAGCATATTCGGTTGGATGGACACAGAGTTCTATTTGGGATACGGGAAAGACCCAGTGAAGAAAGAAGACTACAAAGATATGAGTCTGGAGTTAAAATAAGAGACTAAGGCCAGAGATAAAACTTGAGGTTATATTTAGTGTTTAAAGTCAGGACTTAAAATCTAGTAAATTATTTAGTAGATCGCGTAGTAAATAATTGTATATAGAGAAGAGAGAGAGAGACAAGTAGTGAGCCCCGAGGTTCTTCTGCCTCTGACATCAGCAAGGGAAGAATTAGGATGGAAACTGAAGTGACAGGGTTTTATTCTCCTGTGGAGGCAGCCAAAGACAGTTTCTGTATACATACAAAATGTGAAATCTGATACATGCAAATAAATACATTTACTGTTGTGCTATTTAGTTTTAATTTGCAACCTCTATTGAAAGAGGTTGACCAGTTGCTTAGATCAGGTCATACTTAATATTTTTGCCAATTTCTTCAGCCCAGTGGAAGTATTTGATATATTGGATGAAGTAAAAGAGCGAGAGCGAGAGCGAGAGCGAGAGCAAGAGCGAGAGAGAGAGAGAGATTGAGATTGACAGGAGCCTTCATGTACTAAATCAGATTTATTTCTATAGTTTTTATGTCACATTGGTGCTACAAAGACAGCTATCCAAGGGGAACTGTGTCATAATTAGTGTAAGCTTGTTTTAGTTTTTATTAATGATGATGAGCATATTCTATTCCTTGATAAAATATTTTAGAAAGTGTTTTAGGTTGTTTTCTATAAGGATGTTGCAGTGTATACACATAATCCAGATCAATGAAAAGATGAGCTCTCTTAAACTTTTCTGTAAATGTTTGTGCATCAGTTGTTTTTGTGCTGTCTCATTCTATGAACTTGGTAATTCTTAGTCAATCATTTATTTTCTACACAGAGTTATT
This sequence comes from Graphiurus murinus, assembly GCA_004027655.1. Lineage (NCBI taxonomy): Eukaryota > Metazoa > Chordata > Mammalia > Rodentia > Gliridae > Graphiurus > Graphiurus murinus. The sequence goes on from PVLC010002925.1 coordinate 3,265, forward strand.
ACCAAGTATTATGATTACAAAAGAAGTAACTTATCTCAAGAATCTATTTACTACATATTAAATAGATGGAAATAAAGCACCAATGCAAACTAGAACTTGAGAAGGACATCTACTTACAGATTTGGGTTTGAATTCTGGCTCTACCACCTAATTTTCTGGTCCTCTCTTTGAAGCATAGAGATAATCATACTGATCTTACTAGGTGGTTGGTTGTATCATGGCTGCTATAAGAATTAAATGAAACACTGCATTCATTTACTTATAATTTTTTGTAAACATTTGTATAAACAAAAATACTTAGCAAAGAGCCTGAAATATGATAAGTGCTTAATCACAGTTGCAGTTATTTCAACTTTCATTCTCTGCCTTGATTCAGATAACTGGACTTCTACCATAATGCCTTATGCAAAAGTCCCTGTTATGGTACTATGTCTAAACATTTCCTTCTTAACCCTGACATCCCACCACTGTGGGCTGGAATCTTACTCCAAATCACTATCATTGCCTGGGAGTTAAACTTCTGACCTTGCCCACTTTGTCTGCTGCTGTTGAATCAGTCGTCATTGGATTTTGCTCTCCTTAGAGTTTGTCTAACGCTATTATGTTGGATGTGTAGTATCTGTCCAATTCTTATCCCTCAGATTAGATGTGTCCTGACATGTAACATAATTAGATTTGCCCTCAACCTCTTCCCTAAAAATGGTTCTCTCTCCAGGTGCCAGTCCCTATTGTCCTCCTCATGCTATCATAGTTGACTATGCCATTTCTAAGTCTCAGAATTGGTGCACCGAGGGCAGGAATAATTTCTGGATAGTAGTTTCAGGTGGCATGTGGCCATAGCCATGTGTGTGATGGAGATACACTGCAAAGCATTAAAGCATATAACTACAGTTTCAGAAATATAGGAAAGAAAGAGATTGGCCCAAGAAAGTTGGAGCTATTTCAGGGGGTTGCAAAATAGTATCTAAAAATGCCTGGGGAAAAGAGAATTGGTTCTTTTTCTAGGAAAAAAAGTGAAAGCTTCCAATTAAGGTCAAGTATATATGAATTCAGGTTAAGGAGAATCTAATGATTGCCTTACAGTAAGAAGACTAGTGTCTTGGCTATCATATAAATATGACCTTATCTTCCAAATGATCTTATTCATTTCTACTCTCTCAATTTTTGTTATTAATAATACAATACAGAAGAGGAGTAGAGCTGTGCTACATGATAACTGAAAAAATAATCTTGGGGATCTGTGCAAGTCCCATGGAGAGCCAACAGATAAGAGGAAGGTGGAGTTTGGACAAGTAGGTTGTGCAATATTATTCAGAAGAGGTGACTCTCAAGATAAAAATTTTCAGTATAAGTAGAAATTCACCAGAGGCTAGAGTGGAGGCAAGATGCTCTGACAAGGGTCAGCAGTATATGCAGGGTATCTAGGCATGAAAGCACAGCAGGTTAGAAGTGAAGAACTGCTGACCCCAAATCACCCCAGAGGATATACAAATGAAATACTCAGTGGGGTTGGTGTCTTCTACTTATTGGATTCATGTGAATTTTTATTAATAAAGCAAGCATTTATTCACATCACATAGTCATGAAATTTCCTCAGGGAGTAGTATTTTTCCTTCCAAATACACTCCGTGTTTTGTTTTGTTTTCCTAAAAGAAGATATCCCTTATGATGCATTCATGATAAATTAAAAAGAAAAAAGTCCTCCAAAACAACATTTTAAATTATGTCTATTTTTACTGGATGTGCGTAAGATCCATATACATACATTCCCAGATAATCTACAGTGCTTTGAAAATATCCAACAGCAAAGTTGGACATTTTACAAAGAGATTAAAAGCAGATTATGAAGTCCTATTCAGAACTTCAGTTCTACTAAGTAGGATCTAAACATTTTGGAACTCACTATAATTGGCCTGGAATTGCTATTACCTAGGAAGAATGTTATTACTTAGATCACTCTTCATGGAATTTTTATTGTTTATTATTACAAATTTTGTTGTTACTTTGATCTGAATGAGATATTCCAAAATAAAATTGTCCCTGAATCCAACAACAGGTATTCACATACTTATCCAGCAGAGTTTTTGTTTGTTTTGATTGGCAGAGGAAAGCCATGTTGCCACATGTCTACTCAAATAAATTAACATAACCATCTAAACTGACTCATTTGGAAGGAACAAGTCCACATAGCAAAAGTATCACATATATCAGAAAGGATTTGTGAAAAAAGCATAGAGAAATGACAGATTACTTATTTTTTTCTTATTTTAATGGTGCCATCTCTTTACCTTCACCTATATCCTGAGTCAAGCACAATACCTCTTTAGAACCATAGAAAATGAGACGGTGGTATAGTGTGTGAGGAAAAGTCGAGAAAGAGGGTAGGGATCAGGAAAGGCATATTTTAGTTTCTCAAGATAGGAATTTAGTCACAAAATGCCCCTGACAAGGGAATTTGAACTTGAAAGACTGTCTTCCCCAGCTAGGTGGCATCTAGAACCTAGGATTGGCATTCAGAGGAAGTGAAAATGATCAGTGTTTTTCCCTTAGGGCAAAATGAGTTGTTTCTCTTTAAATAAATGCATGGACTTCAATATGGAACCTTGTATTTTAAAGTCAAAACAAAAGAATCCATAAGTTACAATAAAAATGTTTTGTTGGTTAGAAGTTATTGCATATATATATATATATATATATATATATATATATATAGAGAGAGAGAGAGAGAGAGAGAGAGAGAGAGAGGCGCAAAACATAGATATTTCATGCAGTGCTCCGCACACAACTTTTTTGAAAAAAAAAATGATAACCATTTGTTCTGATAGGAACTGCATATTCAATAATGGACAAGTCCTGTATCATATTTTTTTCTCATTTTGGAATTGAGAGAATCATACCATTTTTTTAAAGCAGAGAACCTTACAAGATATCCACACATGAGAAAAGCATAACGTAAACAATGTCTCGTGTCTACTAAGTTGCTTTCCACTATGTCGAGAGCAAGGCTTGGCACTGCCCTTAGCCTCTTCTCCTTCCATGGCTTCCTGCTCTCTCTGAACCTGAAGTAAGTAACTTCAGACTAGAAGTGGCAAAACATGAAAACAAAAAACAACTGAGCTTTATACTTTGAAAAACACTTTCATTCTCTACCTTACTACTCAAATCACGGTATGAAGTAGATTTCTCCTGTCTCCGTTTTATACACAAGAAAACAGAAGCTCAGAGAGTTAAGCAGACTGAACATAAGCACAGCTGATAAGGACACTGAATTGGGATTTGAACCCATTTCTTCCCTAAATCTATACACTTTCTACTACATCTTGCTGCCTCTGAAAAGTATTAATGCACACAGAGTAGAAAGAAGGTGAGACAATCACAGCTAATATACTGAATTTTATTCACGGTGAAATAAGAAGGCATCTAGAATATTGATGACACTTCATGAATCATCATATCCTTTTGGTTTGTTATTCTCTATAATGAAAGAAGAATCAGCAATGCATGTTTAGTATCTCAAGAAAACTGGCAGTATGTTATTAACCTACCCTGCTGCATTGCCTTCAATGATGTGATGACTGCTATGTATCCATCTGTGCAGTGTACTGAATTGCAGTCTGGAGATGTGTGGCTTTTACTTACTGAGAAGGAGGCAGGGAAGTGCCAAGCATTCTACTATAACCCTAGGAATATATATTTCCCCTTTGCAATCTCACAATGATTTCCTTTCTTGCAAGCTTATCTGTAACTGATTTATGCCTGGAAGAACCGCCAACATATTTGTTGACAAAGGAGAAATTAGAACCATCCATGCATCCAAGAGGATGTGGGCAACATGGTCTCCCAAGAACCAAGGAACAGCTGCCTGCTGCCACCTAGACTTACAGTTGAAAAGAGCAGCTGCAGGGTGGGGGTGTAGCTCAGTGGTAGAACACTTGCATGGCTTGAGTGAGGCTCTGGTTTTGATCCCTTACTGTGCACTCGCATGCATGAATTCGCGCGTGCGCGCGCGCGCGCGCGCACGCGCGCGCACACACACACACACACACACACACACAAAGACCAGTCACACTCAGTGTGATTATGTACTCCCAGCTATTCAGAGACTGGGAGGCTAAAGGCTTTTTATGTTTAGATGTCTCTTTATATATCTTCTTCCTCCCCTCAGAGGAGCATAACATCAGTAGGCCTACATAAAGATTGTAACAAAGTGAATCAGAGATAGATCATTTACATTACTTGTTCATTTTTAGGCATGTGATTCTTTGTAAAGGAAAAACCTGTAAGAGCAGGCTGTTCAAGGCTTAGGAGCATGTATTGTCCTAATCCTCAATTGCCTTAAGAGCAACATTTGACTAAAAAAAAAAAAAAAAAAAAAAAAAAAAAAAAAAAAAAAAAAAAAAAAAAAAAAAAAAAAAAAAAAAAAAAAAAAAAAAAAAAAAAAAAAAAAAAAAAAAAAAAAAAAAAAAAGCTCTGTCCCATCCATTCATCCATTCCTAGTTTAGAATATCAGTATTTCCTTACAGCTGTCTTCTCTGATACTATTTGCAGTCTAAGAAATATTGCAAATTATAAAGAAACTGTGTCAAATTGCCCTGAGAAGGATAAGAAACCCTAGGTATAGGGGAGTCATTACAGATTCCCATAGGCTCCCTGTCAGTGCTTTTTAGAGTCATTGTTCAGTGTTCATTCATTCAGAAATGACAGCTGAATATGATTGTTCTCTCCTGTTCTTCTCTCTTCTTTGCCCACCATCCACTTCAGTGGGTCACCCTGTGCTTTATAAGTGTAAACATCACATCAGCTTCCCTCCTTGCCTTCTCTTGACCTTGACCTACATCTTGAGACACTATCTGGTCATGTGTCTCCTTGCAGATAGCTGAGAGTTGACCCACAACTCCGGTTTTCACTTTCATCTCTATTGTGAGGGCTCCAGCTTTTTAACCTCCAGCTTCCTCTGAAACCTGATGCATCTCTTGAACACATGACTCTCTAATTTCACTTCAGACTCATTAAGAGTTCAGACAAGGAAGTGTGAGTATATCATCTGAGCAGGTTTCATGGAGGAGACAGGGCCTGACCTCATAGTATTAGGTTCTTCATTATCAAAACTTCCAGCTAGAGCTTTTTTTTTTTTTTTTTTTTCGGTACTGGGGATTGAACCCAGGGGCGTTCTATGTCTGAGCTATACCCCCAGCCCTATTTTTTATTCTTTATTTTGAAACCGGGTCTCACTAAGTTGCAGAGTGCCTCACTAGGTAGCTGAGGCTGGCCGCGAACCCGGATCCTCCAGTCTCAGCCTCCCGAACGCTGGGATTACAAGCATGCGCCATCACGCCCGGCTTAGCTAGAGCTTTTTGATTAAGAAAATATATTCAATTCTTGGAATTCAGTATCTTGCCTAATAGACATCCAGTGTTTTTCATTAAATCTAAAGTGCTCATCTGAAATTAGTATTAAAACTACAGAAAGCCAGGCTGGTTGGAAAACACAGATTAATTACTCTTGAAAGAGCCTGGTAAGAAGCAAGGTGACCCACAGATCTTCTGGGCTTTTGCCCACCTCAGAGCTTGGAAGAGACTCCCAGCACACTGTGGACAACAGTGAGGCACCATATGGGAGGAAAAGAGTATTCCCATGAGACGATTCATGTTTTTCCAAAGCATTTGATTGAAAAACAGGGGGAAAAAAACCTAAATCATTAATAGGATTCAAACTTGGCTCCTTTGAGAAATGCAGTTATGCATATTGTCAGGTGGTTTTCAACATCTTTTAAAAATACTATATACCGCCGGGCGTGGTGGCGCACGCTTGTAATCCCAGCATTCGGGAGGCTGAGACCGGAGGATCGGGGTTCGCGGCCAGCCTCAGCTACCTAGTGAGGCACTCCGCAACTTAGTGAGACTTGGTTTCAAAATAAAGAATAAAAAATAGGACTGGGGGTGTAGCTCGGAGGTAGAATGCCCCTGAGTTCAATCCCCAGTACCGCAAAAAAAAAAAAAAAATACTATATACCTTATTCTTGTGTCCATTTCAGGTGTGTTAGCTTCAACACTGTCTCCTGCTCTATTTTCATCATGAACTGTGTATCACTTCATGGGAACATTTTAGTTAGAAAAAATAGTCAAAGGAAGAGATGAACAGATAATTCTAGACTAATTCTAGACTGATGGTGATGATTGTTGTCAGAAGAGATGGTTACAATTTAATTCTTCCTCTACCAGAGATACCCTGGTGGTTTTGCCAACCTCTTGAAGTAAATGCTGCTATAAACCTCAATCTAGAGCAGAGCTACCATCTCTCCATATAGCACTTTTGTGTTGAGGGCCACAGAATCCAATGATTGAATAATTGTTGTTACTTGCTTATCTTTCCCACCCCTTGCATAGTGAGAAGTGTAAGTACTTCATTTCTTCATGCTTAACATTCAGAATAGTCATCTCAGCCGGGTGTGGTGGCGCACGCTTGTAATGCCAGCATTCGGGAAGCTGAGACCGGAGGATCCAGGTTCGCGGCCAGCCTCAGCTACCTAATGAGGCACTCTGCAACTTAGTGAGACTCGGTTTCAAAATAAAGAATAAAAAAATAGGGCTGGGGGTGTAGCTCGGAGGTAGAATGCCCCTGAGTTCAATCTCCAGTACCGCCAAAAAAAAAAAAAAAAAAAAGAAATAGAATAGTCATCCCAAGGGATCCATGTGGGATTGGTTCCAGGATGCCCTCCTTGATACCAAAATTCACAGATTCTAAGTCCCTCATAAAATGGCAGAGAATTTGCATGCAACCTATGCACACCCTTCCATATACTTTAAGGCATGCCTAGATTACTTATAATACTTAATATAATGCAAATGCTACATAAATAGTTATTTTGTCTAGAGAATCATGACAAGAAAAAAAGTATATTCATGTTCAGTACACATTGGAATTTTTTTCCTAACTACTTTCAATCCCATAGATTCCAAGGGCTAACTGTACAGTTTAAGACATATCATAGGTATTCATTAAATGAATGTACAGTTATTGAATTATTGATAAGGCATGTATAATCAACATGGATGTTTTTACCAATGGGGACATTCATTGCTGATTTGCTGTTCACTCTACAAGGTGAATTTTAGTCTCAGTTAGGAAGTTGTATATTTACTCTGTGAAAGTGTTCTGCTCTCTCAATGTTTTTAAATAACATATCAGAATTATTCTGTAGAAGGAATAATATATCAAAACTATATTTTTATTTAGAGAGTACTTTGTTTCTGTAATCAAACTTGCATAGATAAACACTGAAACTAAGAGAGATATAAGTGAAGTCTAGGTTCCACCAGCCAGTATTTAATATTTAATACAGTGCATTACCCTTATATGAATGGAAAAAAATAAGTTTCACATTTCTAGACCAATATGGCTGTAAATTTCTGTACAATACCAACTCAGCACAGTAAACTAGAATACTTTTTTTCCAAAACTGACAGCACAGCTAAAGTTTCCAAAAGTTCAAATTATATATCTAAATATCTATAGATATATAGATATATATTGATATATAGAGATAGATGTATATGACCAATAATAGCAATATGTTATGCATCAGTAGCAGCAACAGCTTTTCCAAGTTCTATAGTCATCTGAAAAAAATTGTAGAGACATTCAGCACACTCCACTAAAAAAGAAAAAGAAAAAAAGGGCAAAATTAAAACCCCAGAAAATAGCAAAGTTCTAGAAAATGAATCTGACACCTATAAATGTGATCAACTGAAGAAGGAAGACAGGAAGGTAGTTTCCTCATCTGCAAAATGAGGAGAAAATAGTAACCAGCTCATAGGGTCATTTGTAGAATTAGGTGAGATGTGCCTGTAGACCAGTTCAACGGTGCCTGGCACAGAAGTGTTAAAAAAAAAATGTGAGCTATTACTGTTTTGGTACTCTAGTCAAAAGAGCGCATGAGCCCAGCTTCTTCACTTGTTTACATTTAACAAATACCATAGTCCGTTCTTTACTTTTAGATGCTCTTATACCAGTCTCAGGCACATGAGAGGCACTTCCTGTTGGGTCTGTGGTTGGTGTCATCCTCTCCACTCTTCCTCCAGGTGGGTGTGCATTTGTGTCAGCTTTTCTCTAGCCTCCACTGTCATCAGGGCAGCACTGTGACTTCCCTTGGCCTTAATATTGTCTCGCTGCTTGACCTTCTTCCTTCAATTACTACAAAAGAAGCCTTCCTGAGCATGTTTTTTGCCTATAGGCACCACTGTGAAAGAAGAGCTATAATTGTGGTAACAATTTAAATATAAATGTATGAGTCTAGATTTTCCAAGAAAAAGAAACTCAAGGTAGAAATTCCCTGCAGAAGAATGCCATTGGGAGTGGCATTTGAGATACACCACCAGCTTTGAGTTTGCATAGGTCAGTCCTTCCCTATAAACTGAGAATTAACATATGAAAGTAAAGGGCATATTTAACATCTTTAATTAAGACAGAGTCAAATCCAGAAAGTAAGAAAAAGAAGATATGGTGGGAGAGAAGAAGGAAAGAACTGTGAGGGTTTCAAGTCCTTATGCTTCATCATCACATTGTCGTCAATGCCCATGTGCAAATAACTGTATTTATCACAGGCAGAATAAGTAGATAATAATCAGATAATGATCCTGCCAATATATTACAATGCAGAGACCACAGAGACTGCAAGAGTAATTTTTACCTTTCTGAGTTATGTAGAGAACTCACAAAGTTTAAAATAAGCATGTTAAATATAGTAAGCATTTACTCCACTCAAGGAATTCCAGAACAGGGTTGGTTGTATGCTGGAGTCATAAAGTACTCTCCAAATAAAGTCTTGGCATCTACCTGTTGGGTACATATAGAGTGAGTCACTTCATAAAAGCATAAACTTTTCATTTGGAGGGGCCTTCCCCACCAACTTTCACATTTCCCATGTGGTTGACCACACTAAAATTGAAAACTTCTAATGATTAGGACCTTCTAGCTATTGAAGGAAGACCGTTTTATCTTTGTATTTTGAACTTGCTTCAAAGTTCTCACTCATATTGTGGATGAGAATCTATAGAATGAGGAGAGGAAAGGAGAGAACTTTCTTACAGTATTCTAAGTGCTTCACATACACAATCTAATTTAACCCTCATGAGAGCTTTATGAGTCTGACCTCAAGTTTATAGATGAGAAAACTGAGGTGTAGAAAAATTAATTCACTTTGTCTAAGTTTGTATAGTTAATACCTAGCAGAGCCTGAATTTGAAAACAAGATGACTTGACTCCAGGGTTGTAGTTCTAGGTGTTCTGAACCTATATTTTCTTACTTTTTTTTTTTTTTTTTTTTTTTGTGGTACTGGGGATTGATCTCAGGGGCATTCTACCTCCGAGATATACCCTCAGCCCTATTTTTTATTCTTTATTTTGAAACTGAGTCTCACTAAGTTGCGGAGTGCCTCACTAGGTAACTGAAGCTGGCCGGGAACCCGGATCCTCCAGTCTCAGCCTCCCGAATGCTGGGATTACAAGCGTGCGCCACCACGCCCGGCTTGAACCTATATTTTCGAACCAGTTAAATATCATTTGAAGGGTAACAACATCCTTTAAAGATCTGATGAAATCTAAAGACCTGTGTGCTAGAAAGTGAACATATGCTCAGCACTCTGCATGCAATTCCAGGATTCCAGAGCCCACAGATCACAGGTCAACATCCATGCTCTGTATTCACTGGCTAGAACATAAGCTCCATCAAAACAGAGATCATATCTATTTTATTCATTGGTACATTCCAAGCAGGAAGAACTTTGCCTGACACAGAGTAGGCATTTATTAAGTAGTTGTTCAGTGAAAGTGATTCCAAATACCTGGGCCCATTCACCTAGTTACTTAGGGCAGGTGTTAACAATGTAGGATGAGGGTGTTGCCTTTGTGCAGAATTCACCAAAACCACAGAATTACTTCCCACTCCTGACCACAAAGGACCTCAAAAGATGTTCTAGGTCCCTGTTTGAGAAAATTTAAGCCAAGTTTTGTTTCATGTCATTTTGTTTTGCTCTTTAACTTTCAAGAGGTCTTGCCTGTGTTAGGCACTAAGGGAGTTCTAGCCATGTAAGACAGTGTCCATGATCTTTGGGTGGATTTCTCTGTCTTCCATCTTTATTGCACAGAGGCAATTAGAAATATCCTGAAGCTGAGGCTCCTTTTCCACATCTCTGAATGTGAGTTGCTCGTTCAATTTGATCCCCTCATTATGTAGGAATATAATCAGTCACACAACAGAACATTTTTTTTTTTTTTTTTTGCAGAACTGGGGATTGAACCCAGAGGCATTCTACCTCTGAGCTACACCCCCAGCCCTATTTTTTATTCTTTATTTTGAAACAGGGTCTCACTAAGTTGTAGAGGGCCTCACTAAGTAGCTGAGGCTGGCCATGAACTCGGATCCTCTGGTCTCAGCCTCCCAAGTACTGGGATTACAAGCATGCGCCACCACACCCAGCACAATAGAACATTTGAAAAATGGAAATCTAACAAACATCACCTAGGTTCCACCATCCTAAAAATGGTGATGCTTATTTTTTAGTATGTTTGCTTTTAAACTTTTTACCATACAATATTTTATATCTAAAAAAATTGTAATCATTATACATACCACACCATTCATCATCCTTCATTTTTCACTTAAAACAAATAATACGCCGGGCGTGGTGGCTCACGCTTGTAATCCCAGCATTTGGGAGGCTGAGACTGGAGGATCCGGGTTCGGGGCCAGCCTCAGCTACCTAGTGAGGCACTCTGCAACTTAGTGAAACTCGGTTTCAAAATAAAGAATAAAAAATAGGGCTGGGGGTATAGCTCGGAGGTAGAATGCCTCTGAGTTCCATCCCCAGTACCGCAAAAAAAAAAAAAAAAAAAAAAAAAAAAAATACACTGATTGATTTCTGGGATGCTGGAACTGGATCTGCTAAGGCCATCTACATCGAAAACAAGTTGAGGTCACGGACAACCCTTGAGAATACCAAAGAAAGAGAACATTTTAAGTTTATTGTGGACTGAGAGTAGCTCTTGGTATGTTCCATCCCTCATGCAACAAACACATTTTTGGTGCTCAGTAAGCGTTCTCCTGTGATTGATTATTGTTGAGTCATCTTGGTGGAGCAGGTAACCACGCCTGGCTATCAGCACTATACTTGGTCTGTTTAAACAGGTCTGCACCATAAGACATGGTGTGATTATGGTAGTGCTCTGGGAGGTTGGCCAGAGGCCACTGCGTGCTTTGATAATTATCAGGCTCTCACGATGCAAGAAATCTCTGGAGAGTCTCTATATTTATACACACACATGTATACTCTAATAAAAAAAGAACTGCCCTATGAAGGCTGTACAAAACAGGCACAAAAATAGATGAACCTGGAGGACATTATGCTAAGTGAAATAAGGCAGATGTAGAAAGACAAATACCACATGATCTTACGTACACATGGAATCTAAAAAAGTCGTGATAGAAGCAAAGAGTGGAACAGTGCCTGCTAGGGACTGTGGGCAAGGGAGAAAGGGTAGAATGGGGAGATGTTGGTCAAACGGAACAAATAATTTAGTTTCAAGATGAGTAAATTATGGAGCTGTAATATATACAGAAATACAGAAAACAATACTGCATTCTTTACTTGAAATATGGTAAAAGAGCAGATTTTAAGAGCCCCCACCCCCTCACACACAGACTTACAATGGTACAATGACTACTATGGGTAGTGGTGTATGGATTTGTTAATTTGACTGTGGTAATCAGTATATAGTACATACATGTGTCAAATCATCATGTTGTACACTTTAAACAATTTTTGTTTGTCAACTAGATTTTTAAAAGTCAGGTAAAATAGCCAAGGAATGATTCTTTAATCTCTTAATCAAAGGAGCACCAGTATAAAGAACCTTCAAAGATTGTGTCTATGGGATAGGTTTAGAAATCTGCTTTGTCTGAAAGGAGAATTGTACCACTTTTGAAAAGATGATGATGAGCTGGGCATGGTGGCACACGCTTGTAATCCCAGCATTTTGGAGGCTGAGACCAGAGGATCCAGGTTTGCGGCCAGCCTCAGCTACCTAGTGAGGCACTCCGCAACTTAGTGAGACCCTGTTTCAAAATAAAGAATAATAAATAGGGCTGGAGGTGTAGCTCAGAGGTAGAATGCCCCCCCCCAAAAAGATGATGATGAAGGATAGTCTGTTCCATGATTCTAGAGTACCAGTGGAGAGTAGATTTAGGACTTCACCATCCTTCCTTCCATACAAGCCTAGAACCCCTAAATTCAGTGTTCCTTCTTGAGTTACTTACTATTATTCATCATAGTCCTTCTCCTAAAGGATCATTTCCAGGTTATAGTCAGAGCTCTCTCTCTCCAGTTGAGCTGCATACCTTCCCAAGGTTGAGCTCATGCTAGGGAAAGGGAGAATGAATCAAAGGAGCATGGAAGAGAATGTGGCCTTCCAACTTGCATTTTAGAATCCTAGAAGTCTCTACGTTACAGTGATTTTTAATTTTTTAAAATATTTAATTGACAAATATTCACAGAATGCAATGATTATTTGATATATGTACAGTTTATTATTATATTATGTAATAATTATGACATTCAAATAAGCACATCCATCACCACACACACTGTAGATTGGAGTTCCTAGATTGTGTGAATTTTTTTTTTTTTTTGCAGTACTGGGGATTGAACTTGGGCATTCTACCTTCGAGCTATACCCCAAGCCCTATTTTTTATTCTTTATTTTGAAACAGGGTTTCACTAAGTTGCAGAGGGCCTCACTAGGTAGCTGAGGCTGGCCGCAAACCTGGATCCTCTGGTCTCAGCCTCCAAAATGCTGGGATTACAAGCGTGCACCACCACGCCTGGCTAAGTGTATGAATTTGAAACACTAATCTTACTAATTGAAGAAGAGGGTAGAGCTCAGGAAAGTACTGATGTATTTTTTCTCTTTATGGACCTATTTTCCCTGATATAGTCATCCTCATGTTCTCAGGTATGTGTCCCTCCAGGCTCAGCACTAGCACCACTGTTTCCACTGTGCAGAATCTTTCTGTTTTGTTCTCACTTAGTCGTCCTCACCCTGCTCTCACAGTTACTTGCTGCACATCCCATGGGGCACCAGCAATGCACCTGAAATTGGAACTGTCCCCACTTTTGCCTGTATAAGTCATTGCTGAGAAGAAAGACAGCATCTTAATTCATCTCTGTGTTATCAGTGCCAAGCTCTGTGCCTAGAGTAAAGTTAAGTTAGGAATATTTGAATAAGAAAGAATAAAAGAAAGAAGCAATGAAATGAGTGGGGTAGTGGCTGGTCATTATTAATGAACAGCAAGATGTCATCCAAAATCATGTTTTCATTTTATAAGAATCAACTTTAATTATTCCTCCCAGCTCCAAAGAGGAAAACGCTTGGGATACCCAGAAGCCCTGAAATTTGTCTTCGTAATCACTTCAGAGTTCTGGTGAAGCCTAAATCCAGATCTCCAAAGAGCTATTTTGCTTCCCTCACAAATTCTTAGTCCTCCTTTTTTATGGATAGTTTTGAACATTGCTTTTTGTACCATTTTCCATTCTTTGATGTATAGATTGATGGTCTTATATAGGAATAGGAAGAAAAATATTCTAGCATATTATTTAGTATACTGAGCTGGATTTATCCAAGAAGGTATATGAAGCTTAGATTTATAAAACATGAGGTTGCATTATTAATCCTACAACCTTGTTCCTCCACAATGTTGAGCCACAGTTACTTCCATATTTCACTAGATGCCCAATTCCTGCAAGACATCAGATTAGAAGGGATTCGATATAAAAATGAAGCCAAGATCAAGGGAACAGGTTAGCACAATCTTAATAATGAAGAACCTTTCACTAGGTAATCATTTGTAAAATGACAATGTAGAGAATCAATTATTTATAAAGACAAAAGATGAAAACAGTTCCAATTATAGGTTCATTGATTTTTATATGTATGCATATATGTTTGTATGTATGTATTCATTTTGTGGTACTGGGGATTGAACCCAAGGGCATTCTGCCTCAGAGACACCCCCAGCCCATTTGATTTTTTATTTTGAAACAGGGTCTTGCTGGGTTGCTGGGAGTCTTGCTACATTCCTGAGGCTGTCCTTGAACCTGCAATCCTCCTATCTCAGCCTCCCAAGTACTGAGATTAGAGGTGGGTGACACCACACCTGACTTGATTTTCAAATTAAAGGCACAGCAACATGATTATAAAATTTGAAGTGGATTCAAAGCTAAGGCAGATAACTAATTTTTTTCTGATATTTTTAAACCCTTCTTTATGGAGCAAGTAGTTGTACATCCCTCCAGGCTCCATAATTTTTTCAAGAGACCTTAAACTGCCCTCTGATGATCAATACATATGCTTTTACCAATAAACCAACAGAGAAAGTTATGTGTATTTAAGGCTCTTTCTGGAAGAGAAAACCTTGAATTATCTGTCATCTAATCCTTATCCAATCTAAATTGTTATATGAACAACAATGTTTATAACCATTGTCTTAAAAGTATATTCATTCTTCTAGAGATTCTAAATTATATCTCTGTGAAAATTCAGAAAATCCTCTATTCAATTTATTCTAACATTCATTCAACTGATTGCTATTGATTTCCTACTATGTGTCTGGCCTTGCAGTAGACACTACACACTGAATGTGAATGAAAGAGACATGATCCATCCACAACAATCAAAGCAACATGTAGGCCACTGAGCAAATACAGATGTAAATACAAACCACCAGGGAAAGTGCTAAACAAACATGGTGCTGCTTCCTCTTAGGCGAGTGAACAAGGCTGGCCCACCTGAGGATAGTCAGTGAGGCTGATATGGAAAGCTGAAAGGGAGCCAGCAATGGGAAGAGCTCCAAGAAGAGCATTCCAGGCTGAGGAGTAGCATGTGCAGAGAGAAGACTGAAGATGAAGGAGGCAAGCGAGGAGACTGGTGGAGCAGGGTCAGCAGGGACCAGATGGTGCAGGACCTGGTGGGCCAAGTCAGGACTGTAGATTTTGATCTAGGTGCTACAGAAAACTCCTGAAGTATTTGAAGCAGGGAGATGATGATGAAGTCCAACATGGTTTATAAGAGCACAAAAATATTATACTTCAATCATATTTTGGAGTTCATCATAGAAATTACTTTTCCTAAATAATGCATTGTTATATATACTATTATTGACATTAAACGATACAGTTAGAAACCACAAAACATTTGATTACTATATTGAATGTCTTTGAGGATGCTGATGCCCTATGAAGACACAGGAAAATCTTCCCTAGTGTTGTAATACCTGGTGATCTATGTTTATTTTGAATTACTGTTTTGTTTTGCATTTTATGGATATATTGAATTTTATAATATTTTTTGCTTTGTCTCAGAGGAAGTGTGTGTGTGTGTGGGGGGGTGGTACAGTATTGGGGTTTGAACCCAGGGACATTCTATCTCTGAGCTATACCCTCAGTCCTTTATTTTCATTTTGAAACAGGGTCGCACTATGTTGCTGAGGGTCTTGCTAAGTTGCTGAGGCTGGCCTCGAACCTATGATCCTCCTATCTCAGCCTCCTAAGTGCTGGGATTACAGGTGTGCACCACGGAGCCCAGGAGCCCAGGTCTCAGAGGAATCTTTTTTTTTTTTTTTTTTTTTTTTTTTTGCAGTACTGGGGATTGCAGGGGCATTCTACCTCCGAGCTATACCCTCAGCCCTATTTTTTATTCTTTATTTTGAAACAGGGTCTCACTAAGTTGCAGAGTGCCTCACTAGGTAGCTGAGGCTGGCCAAGAACCCACATCCTCCGGTCTCAGCCTCCCGAATGCTAGGATTAGAAGCATGCGCCACCACACCCGGCTTTCAGAGGAATCTTAAACCACATTTTCACCCACCTCCAGCGAATGTATAGGGTTGCATGGCTTATACTTCTATAAACTTATTTCATTCTTTACTTTTATTCTTTCCCTACCCTTACTCTACCTTTCCCCAAATTTACTGTTTATTTTTTACTTTTTAATACTACGAGTATTTTTATCAATCACCAAGGTGAACAAGGTAGAAATAAGTCACTGGAGGAAAAAATCAGGAATTGAAAATATCTCAACAATTCAAGTTTAAAAACCTATTCTTGAATTCAAAAGGTCATTAAGTACAGAATACTTAATGTTGTGGCGGAGTTTCCCCGGCAGATAGTATACCTTGAGGGCAGGGACCACCTTATATGACTTTTGTACCTTCCATTCTTCCTTCAGTATCTGCCATACAGGCATTCCGACACTGTTGAATTCATTCGTGAATAAATAAGCAAAATAAATAAGAAAGAAAGCCTTCCATAATGTCAAACTGGATCTGCAGAAATGCAAAGCCCTGAAAGCAGGAACTATGTACATATTGTACTGTATACAGCTGAGCTTGGCCACATCCAGAGCTTTAAGCTTAGGGCAGGCACCATATTTTTAAAGGGATATTCATAGACTGGAGTGGATCCAAGAGAGCAATCAGCTCAAAGGATAGTGAGAAGCCATGTTGATGACTTAGTTGATGACTTGAGGAATGGAAGTCATAAATACGGTGAAAAGGAATGTTTAGCCTACAGAAGAAGATTCTTGTAAGGGCTTTGTACAAACATCTGAAGGACAGTCCTGTGGAAGAAGGAATAGATTTGTCCTGTCTCATTCTAAATAGCAGAATTAGAGCCAGGGGATGGTAATTATAGGGAAGAAGTTTCTTTAAAAGTTTGGCATTCAGCTGGGAGAGGTAGCACGTGCTTGTAATCCCAGAGCTTGGGAGGCTGAGTCAGAAAGATCACAGATTTGCAACCAGCCTCAGCAATTTAGGGAGGCCCTCTGCAACTTAATAACACCCTATTTCAAAATATAAAATAAAATAAGTCTGGGATTGTGGTTCAGAGGTAGAATGTACCTGGGTTCAATCCTGAGTAACACACACACACACACACACACACACACACACACACACACACACACAGCTTGGGGTTCTCTGTGAGATGATACATTCAGTATATGAAGATAGAAAATTGATCTCCTTGATCTCACAGGGGAATTGCAATAGTAATGAATTGGTTGGATTAGAAGTTGTTTAATATCCCTTCTAAACCCAAAATGTAAAAACATTATACCCATAATAGATGCAATGAACAATGGATTCCATATGCACGTGTGACAGCCTAATCTAATTTATGTGTCACATACTGACTGTTTACAGGAATTAACATGACTTGTAACAAATACTAAAGTTCTGGGTTAGCTCGGGCCAATGTTTCTGAGAGCAGTGGATTTTAACTGAGCCTCGTGGATGGAAGAGTAGAAAGTTACATAATTCCAGATCCATGAAACAACTGAGAAAAATGAAATAATTTTGTTTGGCTGGAATGGTTGAGTGTGAGCCAAGGTACTAGGTCAGGCCAGTCTAGGTCACTGGCCGTGGAGTATATGCTCTAGGAAGCCCATATGCAGGGGTAGGGGGATTAACCGAAGACACTGGAGTAGACTGAGACTGCAGCAGATCTGAACTCCAACTAGGAGCTGAGTCGTGGAGCTGGGAGCTGATCAGAAAGGATCTAGTCTGAACCCTATCACAGAGTGCTCTGGTCATGGCAGCTATCGTTGGTATCACTGTCTACGCTGGGCACTGGACTCGTAGTGCATGCAGATTGGAAAGGCTCTTGATAGAGTCGATACACACATCATAGTTGGTAGATATCCTCCTAAACTGAGCCTCAGAGCCCAAAGGAAGGCTTTAACATCAACCCACATCCATTGGGTTCAAGTAATTTCAAAAGCAGCCTTCCAAATCAGTTCTGCATTTTTTGGCCTGCCACTTGTATCTCAAACATTTTCCTACTTGGCATTGCTACCTTGGCTTCCTTTGCACAGACCGACTGTTGAGGAGGCTGGAATGTGTGTGAAGGAGTAGAAGGAGCCACAGACAGATGAAAGCCCAGTCAGCCATTCCTAGCTTCTGTAAATTGTTCCTAGCTTCTGCCATGTGTATGCAGGATTCCACTGGGCTCTAATCTGGGATCATCTATCAAAAGATTGGAACATTTTTAATACTCAAAGTTTTGTTTAGAGATCAAATTTCAGAGTTTTTACTGTATTTGGAGTGTCTGCATCGAGAATGAATGCCACAGAAAAGGCAAGATGTATTCGGAGTTAGCCTTGAAAATGAACAGAAACCAGGGGATTAAGAAGCTACTCAGCAAAAGAAGAGTTGTCAAAGAGGGCAGGCTGTGGGCACCTCTTCACTTTAGGACTGGGTCTCTACTTCTTGGCTCTGGGTTCCTTCTAAGGGGCCTGTAGCTGTCATTGATTAAGGGCTCTGGGCTCTGTACTTCTTATCCTAGGACTCCCACATCTCAGTTGCCATGTTTTTTTTTTTTTTTTTTTGCGGTACTGGGGATTGAACTCAGGGGCATTCTACCTCCGAGCTACACCCCCAGCCCTATTTTTTATTCTTTATTTTGAAACCGAGTCTCACTAGGTTGCGGAGTGCCTCACTAGGTAGCTGAGGCTGGCCGCGAACCCGGATCCTCCTGTCTCAGCCTCCCGAATGCTGGGATTACAAGCGTGCGCCACCACGCCCGGCTGCCATGGGTTTTTTGAACCACCCCATTCTTCTATTTCCAGTCAAACATTCCAGAATCACCTGTGATTAAATAAAATTAAGATAGTTTTAAGTTTCTTCTTCCAATTTTTTCTCTCCCATCTCATTTCCCCAGCACTAGTTCAGTGCCACAATTTTTCTTTCCCTGTCCCTCTTGTGTGAAAGTGAAAAAGGTCAAAATGTCATCAACTTGTAGACACACAGTGGCTCTACAAACTCTTGCTATTTGACCAGGGCCATTGCAAATCTTAGTTTCCTTTACCCTATTTTAGGGTACCTCCAAGAGTTGCTGCAGAGAGTAATTTAAAAAATGAAATATAAGTAGCATAGACCTGGCACACAGAAGGTGCTCGACACTTTGTTAGCTCCTTTCAGTCCTGTTTTTCCTCTTTCCTTTCTTTTTTGTTCTCTTCATTTTCTACTATTCATCTGTTTATTGCATCTCTGAAATAGTGAGTAAAGATTGTTCTTGATGATCAAATTAGAGAAAGATGAAAAGTAGGTGGAAACTAGAAAATAGTGCAATCAGTTTCCCTCATTTTCAAGAGAATAATTAAAGAAGGAAGCTTCAGTCTTGGAAGATGTACTCATGTTTTGGGTATTCTCACTGTCTCTCTGATTCCTTAGGACTGTACTCCCTCCCTCCCCAGTGAAAAGCAAATTGCCTTCAGTGACATGCACAGGTGACAGGGACAGAGAGATAATCGGCAGCTTCTTACTTGTAGTAGAACAAAAGTGCCCACCCCAATAGTAATTCTTCTTCCACTGGTACTGAATGATATTTTTTTAAAAATGCATGAAAAGAATATAGGTTTCATAGGAACAGCAATCCAATACTATAAAACAAGTTATTAATGACATGCAAATGGGAAAATAATATTACTTATCTGCTTTAAGTATATTACTTTGGAAATACAAAGTGGCAAAAACATGGTAAGCAGTGGCATGGATCCGTAGGCACTACTTGAACTATAAAATAAGACTTTAGACTTTGTATAAGTCATGAGGGAGACTGAGTTCTTGATAGATAATCCTTCCTTGATCTTTTTGCTTAAACACTGACTAGTTCTTGTTTTGTTTGTTGAAAAATTAAGCTTTTTTCTAAGTTGCCTTTCTTTTTAGCAATAAAGTTCATTTTCTCTCTAAGTTCAATGCTTGTTCTTCATTGCCAGTCTATGAAGTGTTGTTTTACATTGTTGCATCTGCTTACATGTCATGTCAAAGAATACATATTTATGGCTTTGGTATTTTTCAGAGCAAGACACACTAAAACTTTCAAAACTTTATTATCCAAACAAGGGGACCATGTAATTTTTTGTTTTGTTTTGTTTTTTTGGTAATCTTGCCATAATACATTGTGGTGTGCTTCTTAGGAAAAACCATTTTATTTGTTTGTTTGTTTGTTTTGTGATACTGGGGTTTGAACCCAGGGGCATTCTACCTCTCAGGTACACCCCCAGCCCTTATTTTAATTTTTTTTTGTCTTGGAACAGGGTCGTGTTAGATTGCTAAGAGTTTCACTAAGTTGCTGAGGCTGTCCTCTAATCTGCAATCTTTCTGTCTTAGCCTCCCAGGTACTGGGATTACAGGTGTGTACCACCATCCCCACCCATTCTGTTTATTTTTAAAATGCAGCCAAGTAAGCAATGAACTACAGGGTTGGCTTTGGGAATGGCTAGTCTTTCTTTAAGCATTATTCACAGATATAAAATGACTATGTATAATTTCCTAACTTTTATTTTCCTTTACTTTGCTTTCTGAACACATCCAATGGTCCCATATTCCATGTCCTTATCTTTTTTCTCTCTCCACCCTTCTTCCATTCTCTCCCAGTGGAAAAGTGATAAATGCCAAATATCTGGCTTGAATGAAAGGTTTATAACAAGGGTCCCCCCAGTGTTAAGTTTATCAAACCAGAAGCATGTGTACACCGTGGCTGACAGCACCATCTTGATCACGTGTTGGCCAGTAATAACTCTGTGAGCTTGGTTAATGAACCTTCCAGGTATCCAATATGGCAATTTAGTGCTAAACTTTTCTATCATTCATGCCTATGCTTTTGGCATACCAGTCACTAGATCTTAGATCTCTCACCTTCTACAAAGGATGCTGGGGAACAAACAAACAAAAATTGTGATCAATTCTAAATAAGAATGGAGACAGCACAGTATGATCCAGTGAGATCTTCCTCTCTTTTTCTGCTATGATACCAACCTGAAAGCTAATACTTGCCTCCTCTTGTGTAGTTATCTGAAGGGGGTCACAATTGCCATGACAATGTATGTTCTAGAATCAGTCCAGGAAAACTTCCTGCAGGAAAAAGGCTTTCAAGCTGACTACCATTAGAGTCATAGTAACAAGAATTGTGGCCCTAATTGAAGCTCTGTTGAACTTTAGTTGAGAGTTTTGGTTTTTGGACTCTGTTGCAGTCCGAGTCAGCCAAATGTAAAAGCAACCTGGCCACGTGGTTCTTTATCAAAGCATTTTATATTCAGTCCCAGACTCACAATTGGATAACATGTTTTCTGTGGGCTTTTTCTCTTCCCATTAAACAATTTTAAAGAGGAATAATAGAGGAAGGGGGGTTCTAATTACTCCCATATGGATACTTAGATATGGCTAAATTGAATTTCTAACCGTTTCCTTAAACACACACTCTGGTTTCCAATCTGCACACATGTGGGCATAGTTGGTCCTGCAAAGCCTTCTTCAGCCTCTGCCTGTCAGAATCTCCCCATTTTTTACAAAAGGCTATTCAAATATCCCCTTCTCTGTCTGGCTTGCTAGAACCATCTCAGTCAGAAATAATATTGCTCACCTTGCATTGTGTTTGTTTCTTTTTAAATTATCTCTCACCTGTGACCTTGTGTATTATAAGTTTTTGCATAACTTCTTTGCTTATCGGCAGTAGGCTGGGGTCAGTCATCTTTGGAAGTATCTTATCTTGTGCAATGATTCTTGGCAGTGTCTTGAATGTAATAGATGCTTCATTAGTATTTTGCTTCTTAGCAATTAAAAATTGGAGTAGAAAAATTAATGGGGAATGGATGGATGCTTAAATAAATTCTTGCACAGTTTACCTCTCTTAGTCTCATTTTACAGAGCCCTTCAAGTCCCATTATTTGAGGAGCAGGAGTGTAGGGAATCTACTCCTGGTGTTAAAACAGGAGTAAAAAGTTTCCTTTTAACTGGACAAGCTTTATTTGGTTCATTTCTTTGCAATGAAGGTTGAGCTAATGCTCAGTTGTTTATGCTTATTTGGAATAGTTTCTTATTAAAACATTTGTCACATTTAAGCTAGGTGTGGTGATGCACACCTGTAATCCCAGTACTTGGTAGACTGAAACAGGAGGATCACAGGTTTGATGCCGGCCTCAGCAATTCAGTTAGGGCCTCATCAATTTAGTGAGTTGCTGTTTCGAAAAAGGAAAAAAGGGGGGGGAGGGGGCTGGGAGTACAGCTCCGAGGTAGACTGCCCCCTTAATACCGAAAAGCAAACAAACAATAACAACAAAAATAAAACCATTTATACATCTATTTTACCTGGCTACAGCTGCCTTATAGAAAGCCAACAAGCTTCCTCTAACTTTTATAACCTGAAAGGTTTCCTATGCCCAGGACTTTTTTGGCTCCTGACTTTTTTCTTCCCCCTCTCCTCCTCTTTAAACTCTCAGCGAGGGGGGCCAGGGGAGAGGAGTGCTTTGTCAGTTCTGAGGCAAGTCAAAAACTGGTATTCCCTTTTAGCACCCGGTGGGGGATCGGCTGCTAGCACAGCCTCTGCAGGCCAGAGCTGACTGCGGCCGTTCCCAGTTTTACCTCGCCCTCTGATTGGCTTCTAGAGGTCACGTGAGGCCCGGGGGTGGAATTCTGAGTTGTGGCTTTTGGCACTCCTTTTTCTTTTTAAAAATCGCTTGGTCTGTTGAGCTCTCCCGGGCTTTGGTCCTTTGACGGAGACTGGAGACTGTCGCTAACAGCCACAGACAGACTGAGGTGGCAACAGACACTCTGCCGAGATGTTCAGTCAGGTGCCCAGGACCCCAGCTTCAGGCTGCTACTATCTAAATTCCATGACACCTGAGGGCCAGGAGATGTACTTGCGATTTGATCAGACTACAAGACGCTCTCCTTACAGGATGAGCCGGATTCTAGCACGCTACCAGCTAGTGACTAAAATTCAACAAGGTGAGTTACCGGCAGTGGAAGGCTGTTGCTAATTCTGATTTGTGTTGGCTCTGTTTCATGCTAACCCAGGCTTTTAAGTTATTGTTTTCACTTTACAATATATGGATTTTTCTGTTATGCTGCACGTAACTTTAAAAATAACTTTAGTTTTAAACAAACAGTGTCAGCAATGCTTAGCTGCCACATAACTCAATATAAAGTGCTCAAAAAAAAAAACTTCACGGTAGGACAGTGAATCATAAATTCCAAAACTGACGTGTGTCTACAGAACAAACAAGAAAGGTTTACTCAGTGAATGCTTTTAGAGCCTTCTATGAGTTTCTCATATTCAGTCACATTTAAAACGTGGACATTTGTTTATTTAATTAGGGAGAGGGCGGGGGACTAATGTCCACCCTGCCCAGAGTTTTCAGAACGTCCTCAATGAGGAGGGAAAAGAAGGAATTCTATTCTAAAGGCCCATGGACTGACAACTAGAACCATATTATCTTCCTGTTTGAGTGTTTATGTCAGGAGTTGCCTCGATCTGTTGATACTGTTCTTCTGATAAAGAATAAATTTGTCTGTTCACCTCAGAACAAATCCTGTGACCTGTGTACAGAAGCACAACCTTCCTAAGGCAAAGGAGAGAGAATATTGATTACAAAGCTGCTAGTTTTTCTTCCTCCTCCTTCTCCTCCTCCTCTTTCTCCTCCTCTTCCTCCTCCTCTTCCTCCTCCTCTTCTTCTTCTTCATCATCACCATCACTGCCACCACCTTTTCTATACCCAGCCTTGAAGCCTGGACATTTATAAATTACTATTTGCCAAAAAGAGAGAGAAAAAAAGCTTAAAACATGTTCCTTACAGGATCGGTTCATGGAAAGTATAAGATGAATATTCCTAGGAAGCCTCTAACTGGTGTCCATTTAAAAGATACACACACACCTACAAAAAGCACAATCAGTTAATGGTTGGTCCACCCCCTTCCTGGACTAAAAATACATATATATTATATTGGTTTACCAGGAATTTTTAGAGCCATTATAAAAATACAGTTTCTACTTGAATAAATCAGCTTAAGATTATATTGAATTGTAGAGGGGAAGCTGAAGTTTGTAATCACGAAAATCTTATTGTAATGTTTCCAAAAGGAACAATATGTATTCTAGTGAGCAGCGTTTGATGAGATTGTTTCCTTGGAAATTGGGATTTGTTTGTAGAGGCTCAGGAACCAGTTATGTGTGAAGGATACTGGTCCTACATACCGGTCTGATTTCAGGAAGGATATTATGTCATTCCATAAACTCTGTGTGCAGGTCTTGATTGAATAGAAACAAAAGTATTTCCCTGTGGCTTGATTTAAAAATACATTAGGCTTAGAATAAATACCAGCTCCATTTTAGTTTTAGAAATTTCTTGCAGTGGTACTCTATCAGATACCATCATCTTTATGAACATAGGAACTTAATAAATGTTTATTGTGATCATCTACAATCTGTAAATATCCCTCAATATGTATATAAAAAGTGTGTCATCTTAGAAATATTGCATCGAACTAGTCAAAATTTCTTTGCAGATTGCCTTTGGATGTATTTACAATAATTTCATGAAAAAATATTTATGTTCTTTTTGAATAAGAGTTATTTTTTCATTAAAGAACTGAAATTATGAACACATGCATTATCATTGAAAGTACACTCACTTTATATATGCTGGATATTAGTCCTGTCAGAGGAGTAGCTGGAAAGATTTTCTCTCTTCACACTTGTTTTTTTTTTTTTTTTTTTTTTTCTATGCAGAAGCTTTTTAATTTGATGCCATCCTATTTATTGATTCTTGGTTTTATTTCCTAAACTTTAGAAATCTTATTGAGGAAATGTCTGTGCCTATATGTTGAAGATTTGGTCCTATGTTTTCTTCTAGTAATCACAAAGTTTCTGGTCTAATTTCAATGCACCAATAAAAATTTTAAAAATAAGTAACATGAAAATAAATGAACAACTAACACAGCAAACAGGATAGATAAATCTCAAGTGCTTTGCAGAAGTGAAAGAAATCAGACTCAAAGACTGTATTTTTTATTATTCCTTTCTCATGGCATTCTGGAAAAGCCAAAATATATGAACAATGCATAAAACAGATTAGTGTTTGCCATTTGAGTGGAAAAGAATTGACTAACTCAGGTATGAAAGCATAATGGGGGTGATAGAATTGTTCTTATCTTGATTGTGATTATGATTAGAGATCTGTAGGTATTTGTAAAAACTTGCAGAATAGCACAGTGAAAAATAATGAGTTTTGCTATATGTTTTATACATTAATAATGAAACTAGAGTCAGAGATTCTTCTTTAAAGAAATATTTTACTCTGTTTTATATATGAATAAAATTATGAAAGAAGAAAAAAGAAAGTACATTTTCATGCAGATATGTCCATGTTTTTATCTTGCTTAATTAGAAAATTTAAGCACCCCTACGTTTTAATACTGGGCGATGGAATGTTTGAAGTCAATGAATCCCTGAAAAGTCAAAGTGTCAGTTAAGATCATAGACAAGTATGAAAGAATTCCAACAGTCTAGTGATTCAGAAACCATCATTTGTTTTTTATCATATAACTGTTTAGTAAGACAGAAACAGATGAAAAGTGATTTTATTGGATTTACTGTATAATATACTATAAATATAAGATTGACTTGCGGTTACAATATAGAATATTAATTGAGCATTCACAATGTATCAGACACTGCTGTGAGAGCTCTCTATGAATTTTAATTTCTTCTTCCCTCAGGAAAAATCTCATACTATTACATTATGTCTATTTTAGAGATTAAATTATTATTAAAGTACTAAATAGTTATTAAATTATTATACCAATTTTAGAGATGATAAAACAGAGATACATAGAGTTCAAATAACTTGTCCAAGGTCACATAGTAAGACCTGGTATTTGAATAGAGCTCTACAAAACACTAGGCAGTTTTGCAGTTTTCATAATGAATGCTAAAATACTGAACCTATGACTAAGTTTTGGATTACATACTATACCAAAGACCTGTTAGCCTTTTTTATTCAGGAGACAGTGATGAATCCTTTTACCAAATCAGAATTGGTCATTTATTGTGTGATTTCTACTTAGATTTTACTTCTTTACTGGGAGAAAATTGTTGTGTTTTAGTCTCCTTGGATAGCTAGCACCCACTAATCCATTAAATTAAAGTTTACCAAGTACATATTAAATCAATAATTTGTAGTTACCATATTAGTATCTTAAAATGACAGTCACATCAGTAAAATTGCTAACATGACTCAACTTTAGCTCTTGGAAAGAAGATTTAGCATTATATTAATATAATGATTTGGGGCATCATGACTTACAATTTCTCATGACTAGTGGGAACAGTGCAAACAGGATTAAGTTGCTCCCTACTGACCTCATTACAGTGAGATAATCTTTGAATGGCATGGACATGATTCAACAGCAGATACACTCATGGGGAGGAAAAACAAGGAGAAGAAATAAAGGAATCTTTGATGATGCATAGAATGAGAATTAGTTTCCCAAACCCAGGATGAATCTAAACTTGTTCATTTTAGGGTGCACTCCAAAATATGCCTGCCTCATTTTGTTGTTGTTGTTCTGGCATTGTAAGTCCAATTAAACAGAGAGGAGATGTTCTAAACAAAGTGTTATGTTGCAGAGTGAAAGTTTATCAGATATCATGTTGCCTTTAATCCCTTCCCCCACATTCTTGATTGAATCAATAGGGAAATTGTTGTAGAGAGAGAATTGAAATAATAATGGTTCTCATTTCCCTCACTGACAGGCACTTGGGAACAGAGAAGAGAGAAGATGCTGAGGGGGTGGAGGGTGGGGCTATTTGACCATAGCAAGAGAGAATTGAAAAATTTTCCAATTTTCTTAATTATGTTAAAATACATATAACATTAAATTTGCCATTTTAACCACTGAAGTATACAGTTCATCATTCATAATATATTTTAGCCATCATCAATATCCATCCCTATCACTCTTTCCATCTTACAAAACTGAAACCCATGAAGCACTAACTCTTCATTCCTCCCTTTTCCTAACCCCTGGCAACCATCATTGTACTTTCTTTCTCTATGAATTTGACTACTCTAGGTACCTAATATAAGTGGAATCAGACTGTGTGTGTGTGTGTGTGTGTGTGTGTGTGTGTGTGTGTGTGTGTGCGTGTGTGTGTGTGTGTGTGTTTTGCTGGGGATTGAACCTAGGGGCATTCTGCCTCTGAGCTATGCCCCATTCTTGTTTTATTTATTTATTTATTTATTTATTTATTTATTTATTTATTTATTTATTTTTGCGGTACTGGGGATTGAACTCAGGGGCATTCTACCTTCGAGCTACACCCCCAGCCCTATTTTTTATTCTTTATTTTGAAACCGACTCTCACTAAGTTGTGGAGTGCTTCACTAGGTAGCTGAGGCTGGCCGCGAACCCAGATCCTCCGGTCTCAGGCTCCCGAATGCTGGGATTCCAAGCGTGCGCCACTATGCCCAGCTCTGTTTTATTTATTTGGAACCAGGATCTCACTAAGCTGCTGACCACACACCTGTGATCCGCCTGTCTCAGCCTCCCAAGCACTAGGATTACAGGTGTGTGCCACCACGCCTGGCTAGTATTTGTCTTTTTGTCACCAGTTTATTTCATTTAGCATAATGGCCTTGAGTTTATTCTGGATAATACTGCATTGGATGTCTATACCATATTTCTGGTTTTTCTGTTTTGTTTTGTTTTTAATAGTAGCTCCCAAATGGGTGTGATGTGGGATACTTGGATTTCTATGCTATTGTCTGAGGTTTATGATTTCTTAGGTACAAGAGCACCATGTTTAATGTACACACACACACACACACACACACACACACACACACATTATTTGAAAAATACAAATTTGAGCACATACATAAATGTGATTATTTTCTTTTTAAAGAAATTTAATATCTATTAATTTTTGTTATTTTAAATGCTTCGAAAACAGCATGATGTGGCCTAGATTAAAATGAAGTCCAGTGAAGCTGGAAAAAGGAGACAGGGATCCAGGCTCTGTTTGACACTTCTTTCTTTACAGTGTCAAGTTCCAGAACTTCACTGGGCCTTCATTTCTTGATAAGAAAGTGGAGAGACCTAGAGATCTCTTTGTAGTTAAGTCAGTAACTCCTTGAATAAGAGCATAAGAAGCACTGCAACTTTAACTTAACACAGCCTGTGAAGGAAACAGAGCAGATTTATTATGTGGAATCAATCAGTGGCTTCTAATATTTTTTACTATTTGTAAAGGAAACAGTTATTGTGTGATTTAGGAGAAGGCAAAATTCTGCAACCTTTCCAGCCTTTTTTGTTGTACTGGGGACTGAACCCAGGGGCACTCTGCTTCTAAGCTATACCCCCAACCTTAGTTTATTTTTCATTTTGGAACAGGGTCTCTCTAAGTTGTTGAGGCCAATCCTCCTGTCTCAGCCTCCAGCACTGGGTTTACAGATGTGTGCCACCATACCTTGCCCTATAACTTCTTTCCTACCATAAAGGGCTTGAATTAAATCACCTCTGAATTCCTCATCATCTCCGAGATTCTGTTACCTTAAGAGAAAGACAGTTCTTATTTCTATTTTCCTCATTACATGATTCAGCATTTACCTGGGTATGCTTCATTGACACTTGTGTAATACTCTCATTGTTAATGTAATAGGAATGTTAGGAAGTCCAGTCTTGTGGACTATTTAAAATGTCAGTATTACTGTAATTATAAGGAAACTTGTAGAAACCTTTCTTTTTCAAGGGAGTCTCAATTTCATTGACTTTATAAAATCTGAGATAATTTTTAAACAGATATAGCAACTGTTCAACAGATAGTTGAACTTAAGAGTGGAATATACTGCCTTTTTTTATGTCCCCAGCTAATACAAGTGAGCACAAGGGACATTCTCCCCCATTACTCTGTCGAATGGCATCTTGGGAATTTGCCCAACCTAAGCAGTCAAAATTGTCCATCCCTGGTGAGTGAGACCCCACCAACTGGGTAGTGTCAGCCTAAATTAAACCATCATTTGTTCTTCTGGAATTGCCCTTTCTCTATGTTTAGTACTTTCTTACCCAACCACTTTCACAACAACAGGGTGAATACACTGGCAAAAAAAAAAAAAAAAAAAAAAACCAAAAATCATGGAACACAGAAAACAGGCTGGGAATGTGGACATTGCTCAAGTTCTTTTTTCTTTTTAAGAAAGTGGCAACTGTCATAAATTTTATGAATCAGAGCCTCTTTCTGTTCACTACTGGTAACTGAAGGGCCTATACAGAAAAGATACTATTTAACCAAAATTACAGGAACATGGGTTAAGTGAATTATGTCAAGGAACTTTGAATAACAGTTTAAAAATTATTATATAGTAAATAATATGAGCAGCCAAGAAACAAGGTGTAGAAGGAAATTAGCAGAAATGTTCACTAGTGGTGACTGAAAGGTCTATACAGAAATGATACTGTTTAACCAAAGTTCCAGGAACATTGGTTAAGTGGATTAAGTCAATAAACTTTGAATAACAGTTTAAAAATTATTGTATAGTAAGCTGTGAAAAGCCAATAACAAGTGTTAGAAAGAAATGAGCAGAATAGCAATACCCTTGTAGACATAGAAAACCTGAGATTTCCACTTTAGCCAAACTATTCATTTTAAACAAATAGTTTGTTTTGTTATCACAACAAATTATTGGTTCAGTGGTTTCATGTCACTACTTTTATTACCTCTGATCTTATAAACACACATCCCAGATGCAGACAGTTGCCAAATTTGGATTCTGTGACATTAGTTTATGAGAAAGGAGGTTCATTTTTCTCACTCCTTCCCTCCTCATCCTCAGTGCTTGCTTTCTTCGTAAATTCTGAGCAGTGGTCAGTCAACTCTTATAATGCCACATAATCATGAACAGAGATAGAAGAAAACATTTTAAAAATTCAACACTAGTGGTCTTACCAATAGTAATTGATGACCCAAAACTATTTATTTATTTATTTATTTAGTTAGTTAGTTAGTTATTTTTGTAGTACTAGGGATTGAACCCAGGCACACTCTACCTCTGAGCTATGCCCCAAGCCCAATTTCATTTTTTATTTTGAAAGAGGATCTCACTAAGTTGCTGAGGGCTTTGCTAAGTTCCTGAAGCTAGCTGAGAACTTGTGATCCTCCTGTCTCAACCTCCCAAGTACCAACACGCCTGGCTCCAAAACAAAAAACAAGTAGGCTTTGATAAACCTCTTGAGTAATGGGAAATAAATAGGTGAGGATCTAATGGAGACAGCCTATTAATAAGGATATGTTCTGAGTTTCATTAGTTATGAGAACACAGTGGTGAGACTATCAAAGGATATATAAGAAAATAAGAAACCTGAATATGAATAATACATCAGATATTTGAATAAAATAAAGATTATGTAAAAATTATATGTTGTCTTTCTAGGGGCAATTGGGATATGATTTGAGTGTGGGAAAAGATATCATGTGTAAATTTAATGTTTTTGAGGCAGCTTATAGAAGAACATACAACTCAATAAGATTATAAAAACGTAAGACTAATGAAAATGCTGGTCAATTTATAAGATAAAATGAGAAAGAGATAATATGTACAAGTACAAAATCTAAAACTTTGAACAATTATTAAAAATGGACTACAAATTTGTTTTGGGCTTCCCTAATCTAAACAAAGAGGAAAATAGAATCAAGGGAAGATTTGCTATGTCCATAAGGTAAAAACATACCAGAATAGTTTTTTCTGGGAATTAGTATTTGGGAGAATTTTCTCCCAAGAACTTGATAGATGAGAGTAATTTCTCATGCAAATCTTATAGGGAGAACAAGCTCTAATGAATGGTGCTCCCAGCTGTTGCTGCCCTGAATTCAATGAGTCTTGTTTGATGATTTCTTAAAACATCCAGCAGTGGAAGTAGGGACATCACAACACAAAAACATTGGGGGTGGACTATATAAGTAAACACAAGGAGATTTAGATATGCAGCCCTCTGATCCTCTGTCCTAACCTAGAAATATCCTGTATACTATGTAGAAGCAAATTTTCAAAGTCTGTTTCACATAATACTAATCCCATTAGATAGACATCCAAGGGAGAAAATGTTTCCGTGATTAAGTAATTTTGGTAAATACATCCTCCTTCCTTTCTTGGAAATTCGTACTTATGGAAGACTCGGAGAAATCCTGCAGAAAGTAGTTTAACTTTGTTTAAACTGGTAGCTTTCACCATGAAACCACTTTTCACCAGATACCAGGAAGTGACATCTTAGGAAACCAGCATTCCCTGGGGAACACATTTGGAAATGATGATTTAGGAGAGTGCATGGCCTGCGGTTTATTCAGATAATTCTCTTTTAATATATTTCTGGCATGGACTAGGCAGTAGATGGGTCGAAGTTGTATTTTGGAGAATAACATTACAAGTATTCTATGTTTTTAAAGGTGGCCCCTTGCATATACTTTAAAAATCAACTTGGTAAAGGCAAGATGACCATTTTTCATGAAAACCAACTATCAGATGAAGACTCCAACCTGATTGGGAAACCCCTGCACATGTGTTGAGAAGAAAATTGAAGGACTCATGGTATAGGCAGAATTAATCATTACAATAAGAATATAGCCAGTCCACAAAGAACTGTACAACATTAATACTATTGGGCCAGAAGAAAGAAATGATTGCTTTCTGGATCTTAATTTATCTTACTTATGATATAGCTAAAGTCCTAGCCTGTCCTGAAGGGAACTGAAATTCTTGTAGATAATTCAGGAGAGTCTAAAGCTGCTGGAAAGTGGAATCACCCCCCACCACCACCACCCCAACACACACACACACACAAGAAAAAAGCAGGAAACCCTTCAGGAGGCTCCAATGAGTCTCTTGTAGGTGACGTGGACTCATTGAAGGTCAGGAATTGATGGGTGGCTCAGAGTCTGTTTCTGACTCCATGGTCCAAAAATATGTTTGGTTATACAGTGTCTCAGTACAAAATAATAAAGTGAACTAGTCCAACAGAGATCATTTTAATTAGTAAAATCTGTTTGGTTGAGTTGTATAAGCAGTTTATTAATCCCCAGGAAGCCTGCAGATACTAAGATATTGTTCCTCTTATTGGCAGAGACAGAAAATTAGCATTTACCTTATGAATGATGCATTTTGGGAGAAATACACAAAATACTCACAAGTTACAACAGATGCATGGGAACTAGCCATCTTGTCCCAACCCTCATGCTGTAAAATCATGTAAGACCATAGCAATTAGTGGAGAATGGTATTATCTAGGGCAGGACAGAATACCAGGAAAATTTAGATACTAATGTTTAAATTCCATATTTTTTTGAGAAGCTTAGGATCTAATTGCATTTAAATGGAAGACTTGGAAAATAAATAAAAAATGACAGACTATGCTAATACTGTTAGATAAAGGAAAAAAATGGAGATAAATCCAAAATATCTGGCCAGACTGACGAATGATTTCCTTCCCAAGGCATAGGAATCCTGGCAATTTCGAAGGCCTGAAAGAGGCAGAGCTGACTAAAATACAAATAGTTTGTGTTACTTTGCCTCTCCTAACAGTTTGATAACAGGCAATAGTAAAACAGTGTAGAGAGATTTAATGGAACTTGGCAGTCACCGAGTACCTACTTTACATGTCAGTATTTTGAGCTGAAGTAGGCATTCTCTTCTACATTTCAACTCTCCCCTCCCTGGCTAATTTTTAAAATCATACATATGAATGACAAGAACCTTTAATTAGTATTCAGTCAGTAGCATTTCACATACATTTGTATTCAGCCAATGACATAATGGAAAAAAAGCATGTATAGTCATTAAATCATATTTTCCCTAATGATTTTACTACCCAGAAATTGCTTACATTTTAAATTACTCTAAGAAATAAGGAAGATTCATAAATCCAACATTGATGATATTCCAATCATTCCCATTCAAATAAGACTAGAATTCTTTTCTTTCTTTCTTTCTTTTTTTGTTTGTTTTGTTTTGTTTTGTTTTGCAGTACTGGGGATTGAACTCAGGGGCATTCTACCTCCGAGCTACACCTTCAGCCCTATTTTTTTTTTTTTTTTTTTTTTTTTTTTTTTTTTTTTTTTTTTTTTTTTTTTTTTTTTTTTTTTTTTTTTGCCTTTTTTTTTTTTTTTTTTTTTTTTTTTTTTGCGGTACTGGGGATTGAACTTAGGGGCATTCTACCCCCGAGCTATACCCCCAGCCCTATTTTTTATTCTTTATTTTGAAACCGAGTCTCACTAAGTCGCGGAGTGCCTCACTAGGTAGCTGAGGCTGGCCGCGAACCCGGATCCTCCGGTCTCAGCCTCCTGAATGCTGGGATTACAAGCGTGTGCCACCACGCCTGGCTCCTATTTTTTATTCTTTATTTTGAAACGAGGTCTCACTAAGTTACAGAGGGCCTCACTAGGTAGCTGAGGCTGGCCCCAAACCCGGATCCTCAGTCTCAGCCTCCCAAATGCTGGGATTACAAGCATGTGCCACCACGCCCAGCTAAGGCTAGAATTCTTAATAGAGAAATTTAAAGAATCTCCCACAGACACTTGAAGGACATATTTCCTGCTAAATGTACTTATCAAAATAGAGAATGAAATTCATCCTAAGACACTTATTGGACTTACTTACCTACAACCATATGTTGTGTATAACAGGTTATTAGTCATCAAACCACCTTGTTTCTACCATTGATCTCTTTGGGATAGGAAAGTCTGTGAATCTCCTCTGCAAATGCAGATCCTCATCATGAGCATTCCACTCCACCTATTGTACTATTAAGTCTATGGTAGACAAAGCTGCTTTGGTATTTTTATTATTGGCTTCCTAGAAAAAGGGAGGGGGGAGGACTTGGCAAGAAAGAAATCTTTTTTGCAAGATGTCTTGAAAAGTTTACAAAGGAATTCCATTCAATGAATTCCTCTTCTGTTAGTCCCAACTCTGAGTATGATATAATTCCACATTTAAATATTTGTATACTCAGTGCCCAGGGCACCCAATCCATTGGGCTTGCTTGGAACAGCTTATGAAATTGTAGCACAGGACATAAAGAGATAGGTGTTTCCTTTGTGTCACCTTCTGTGATAATCTTGCAGGAGTTACTCTGTTGGCAGAACCTATTAAGACCTGTGCTGTTCTTAGGGACAAATAATTGAAACATGTTGGTTGAATTTCAAGAAATACTTTCTAATCTTTTACCAGTAGCTCCACTGGATCATGAATGCCTGAGGGACACCATCCATTCAATGAAAAACTCCAAACTTCCTATCCCTACAATTTGGAGCAATTGGAGGGCTTTAGAATCATGCAGCCTCCCAACAATAAGAGACAATTCCTGGTAGGAAGTATCCTTGACTCTTGAAATCACTTGGTAAATTCTAAAGTGGAGAGAGAACGGGGAAGCTGGAGGAACAGGGCTGTGCCAGAGTGAGGGTCTGGGGGATCAGAAATTGGGGGAGAGAGGTAGGATAGAAGCCTCAGGCAAGTATAATTAACCAGTAATAGAAATTATTGATGGGACACTTGGTTTAAATTTCAATATTTAGAACCCACACACCTGTTTAACAGTAATTTTTTTAGTACTAGGGATTGAACCCAGGGGCATGCTAACTCTGGGATACCCCCCCCCAGCCCTTTATTATTAGTAGTACTTTTTATTTTGAAACAGGATCTAAGTTACTAAGTTGTGGAGGCTGGCCTCCAACCTGTGATCTTCCTGTCTCAGCCTCCCAAGTACCCAGATTACAGACATGTGCCACTACCACGCAGCTAATATTAACCTTTTAAAAGCAATTCCAAAACCATTTATGTCCCTCCAGCGAGGGCAGCACATGTAATAGGAAGGCCACCAAACCTGCATGTGGGGTAACCTTGGATAAGTCATCTAAGTGCTTTGGACCATAATGCAAGTTATAAACAGATCAATGTGTAACTGATGTTCCAGAAAGGCAACTGCACAAAAGAGGAGCTGTATTAATCATGGAAAATAACTTGACAATTGTAGAACATGTTAATGAACCATCATGACAAAGTACGAAAGACTGGGTGACTTAGACAACAGAATTTATTTTCTCACCATTCTGGAAGCTGGAAGTCTAAGAACAAGTTGCTGGTTCTTTCTAAGGTCAGTCGGCCTCTCTCTCTCTCTCTCTCTCTCTCTCTCTCTCTCTCTCTCACTCACTCACTCACTCACTCTCTCTCAGAAATGATCATCTTTCTCCCTCCATCTTCACATGGTCACTTTTCCTTGTATGCCTGTGTCCTGATCTTATCTTCTTATAAGGATTACAGTCATCTTAGATTGGGGTTCACCAATATGGCTTCATTTTATATTAATTACCTCTTTAAAGGTCTTTTCTCCGAATATAGTCATGCTCTAAGGTATTAGAGACTTAGGACTTCAATGTAGGAAACTTAGGGAGACACAATTTAGCCTATACATTAATTAAATGTTTATTTTCCAATTCTACTTGTTACATTGAAAAAGAGAAGAGAAAGTAATTTTTACAGTGTGTCTATGTTTACCAGACATTATGCTAGCTGCTTTTTTCCCCCATCACTCAATATCATAAAAACTCTTAAGGATAGATATCAGTACAACTCTTGGTAGGAAGCATCTAATCCTAAAATCTCTAAATCCCCAAATCCAAAGTGTGAAATGCTCCAAAATCTGAAGTTTTTAAGCATTGACATGATGCCACAGGTGGAAAATTACACATCTGACCCCCTGTGACAAATTGCAGTCAACACGTAAGCACACTGAAAATATTCTATAAAGTTGCCTTTAAGCTAGGTGTAGAAGGCATATATGAAACACAAATGAATTTTCAGAGTGGGCTCCCATCCCAAAGGATGTCTCATTATGTATATATGAAAATATTCCAAAATCTGAAAAAAAAATAGAAATCTGAAGCACTTCTGATCACAAGCATTTTAAAAGTATCTTCAACCTGCTTTCCCCCTATTTTGGCAGAGGATACTGAGAAAAGACATCGCAAGCTGAAAGAAAATAAACGAAATAATAAGAATGTATCTGAGAAAGGTGTCTGAGTTCCCCTCCCAAATTATCATGATTTTCTAAACTGATTTGTTAATTATGAGAGTTTTAATTTTGTAGGAACTTACATGATTTCCAAGAAAATGGACAGACCTGGAGAATATGTTAAGTGAGATTAGCCAGTCACAGAAAGTGAAGGGTCCTATGTTTTCTCTGATAGGTGGAAGCTAGGGAGTATTCAAGATACCAGAGGGACGTCAGATAATGGAGGAGAAACTCCACTGGAACCAGGGAGATTGTCTATGGGAAGGATGGAGGGGAAAGGACCCAGTGAAGGAAATTACTTCCATTGATATTTTATACATATGTGAGAATGCCAATGTCAATCTCAATATCCTGTGGGGAAGGGGGTAGTGGGGAGGGAGTCGGGGAAAAGCCCAAGTGCTGTGCGCGTGTATGTCACTATCACTATGATCCAGGTTATGATGTGAAACTATAATACACCAATAAAAGTATAAAAAAGGAGAAAGAAAAAGCATGTTAACTTTCTAATATACTGTTGACAATTAAAAACTAAGCTTTATTTCTTAAACTAATCCAAACAAGTTATTTAAGGAACTTTAATTGCTCATTTCCTCTAAGGATTTTATTATTCTTTTTAATTGAAGAATGGTCTTCATATTTGTTGATTCCTTTAGCTATGGAAGACTAAATATGAATATGATAATTATTTGTTGAATTTGTTCTTATAGTTGAATGGATAAACATTTGGCAAATAAACCATACAGATTTTTTTTTCATTTATTTTAAACTATCTGTTAGACTCCTCTCTCTTTAGGAGGTTCTCCCATAAAAAATAGAAGTATCAGTCAGTGCAGTCTTATACCTCCTAACTTTAATATCAACCTTGAGCCTTGTAAAAGGCTTGTTTTATAGGATGATATATTTGATGTACACATATGGCATCTTATAAATCCTGAAAAGCTATTGTAATATTAATTCCTTCACTGGACAGTTTGTGGAGCAATTCTGCATGCATTCTCTTTTTGAACATGTGTGTGAAATAGTAATATAATCTTGGATTGGGAAACTTTGTTCCCTAAAATCTGTCTTTCTGAGAACCAGTGGATACATATACAAGTTTTCCTACTTTGAAATGTTTCTGATCTCATGTTCTTGAATCAGGTACTTTGGAAATAGGATTTTGTGGTATGGAAAGGCACACTCACCTGAGTGGGCCCTAGGGATAAGTATAAACACACTAGACACAAGAAGGAAACTTGGCAGCAAGCAGCCACAATTGTAAAACATTAACTGGCAGAACGGAGGCTGTTTCAGAGTCCAGTTTTTTCCTCTCTCCCCTTTTAGAGTAAAGGGACTTCCTCGCTGCCAGCTTTAAAGCTGTATGTGGGGGAAGCCATTCTTTTAGTTTCACACAAGTCTTCTCCTATCACTCTGGTCTCCTTTGGCTTTGGTTACCTGTGCAAAGGTGGCTCTGGATACAGCAGCTTCTAGCCTGTGAGGCTTAGTGCTTTGTTCCATGATGCCAGGGATGATGTGGAGTTGAGACCAGTTCTCCTCAGCTCATTAACAGTCAATCACTCTTCTCCGGTCTGCTCAGCCCATGCGGCTGCACCTGGAGCCCAGGTGAGCCCGGCCTCCACGCTGCAGGGAACATTTCCACTGGGCCACTCAAATGAAAAGATTCAGGCTCTAGCACAGAGAAGTTTATTAACACCTAGACTCACCTAGTGAAATATTTAGGTCTGGGATTGGTCATTTGACTCATGTATTTTACATCACAAGCCTTAGCTTTTGAAACATTTACAAAACTCAAAAACATAGCAACAATAGACTTACAGCCACTCCTCTGGAGAAATCCTCATGGTGGACCAGGGACTGTTCAGACGATGTATATTGTTCTTGTATGTAACTTTTATGAAGACCTGAGAGTTAACTTTACTGATCTAGAAAATAAACACAGACCTAACTCTCAAGTCTATGTCTATTTACTCAATGAGCACAAAGGCATTGAGAGTTCAGTGAACTTTCCCAGAGTTACACAGCAGTTGGACAGCGGAGCTAGGCTTTGAACTCAAGTCTGCATGATCTGAGAGCCCACAGTTTTCACCTCTGTGCAGTCCTATCATCCTTCTGATTGTAGGTGAACATGTTTATTTGAAACCTAAGAATGTTTGGAGTTTTGTTTTTTATTATTATAGACTCAGCCAGCCCTCCCTCCCTCCCTCCCTCCCTCCCTCCCTTCTCAGCACCTCTGGTTGTTAGAGGGCCTTCTAGTGCCATTAAAACCAGAAGCAAGGCCACATGACCATCCTATACTAACTCCCCTCCCACTGCCTTCTTGAAGGCTGGCTGCTCTTTATCAAGAACTCTCTGTCCAAAGTAAATGTCAAGGCAGTATGCCTCGTTGCCAACGGCTGGAATCCAGCATGGTTAGGTAGGAACAGGCTTAGCAGAGAGGGAAAGGACAGATTCCTCCACCCCCAACCTCCTTCCCTACTTCCGACCCTTCAGAATACTGCCATTCTTCCTAGAAAGTGCTGGGGGTGGAGTGCCCAGCCTCCCCCAAGTTTTCCCAGGCTCCCAGTGCCCTCAGAGTTCAGGGATTGGTGACTTCACAGTGGACCTTTTCAGATCAGGGCGGAGGGAGTGAGAAGGAAGATGGGAATTAAGTCAGACCTGTGCTGTTCTGCGGATCTCAAAATTATCAGCTCTTAAGTTCAAGGAAAAGCATTTATTAAGCAAGAGTACACAGCTCCAGCGAGAAGTCCTGGGCAGAGGTTTTTTTTTTTTTTTTTTTATCCTGTACATTTGACAATTCTGACCTCAGTCATGGCTGAGGACTACAGACCAGAAGAGTCAGAGTTGTACTCTGCACTTGTAGGTAGAGAACAGTAGCTAGTCAGAAGAAAATATCAATGTTCTGCCAACTTCTGCTATTTGTGAAATTTTGCCAGAAGCAAAACAGGATCAAAAATAATAAACAGACCTCCTCTTTTGCTTCATGACTGCTATTTACATAAAGAGATTGATGAGCTGACTGTGTTTGTGGTGTGCTTGGGGAAGGGAATTTTTAAGGAGAAAAGGTTAATTTGGAGGTCCTTCAATGCATGTGATTTGAGATTTTTCTCGAATAATTGGGTTTCCAAGAGACAATCTATGCAATAGATAGTGCTGCTTCTCCAATGGAAGCTACCTAAACCATGGACAAGACGAACTGACACATAAGTTACATGCAGACATAAAACTTCTGCAGGGAGAGAAATGAATCTCAAAGACAAAGGAATGAAGTGGGCCTGAGGTAGATGGTTGTATTTCCAGTAGGAAGAGACCTAATCTGTGTGGCAACCTCAGGCAACTTGGAGGCAAGAGGTCTGGTTCTAGGAGATTTTTGTCCTAACCTGGTGTCCTGAATGTTTTTGTTTAACCTATCAGTGCCTTGGTTTTTTCTTTGACCAAATGGGAATAGTATTAGCTACTGTTATTCAGTAATATTCTTAAGAAAAATAGTTAATGTTAAATCGATTCAAATATAAAGCATAGTGCTCAATTCTGGAGTGCTTGGGGGATGTTGGGCACTTCCTAGTGATCACTGGTTTTACCTGGATTCAGAAGCCATATAAAGTAGGACTCGGTTCTTTTGGTGTCCTCGGTTGGACATAAAACATGACCCCATGTGCTTCTTCCAAGAATAATAATTCCTGTTGCTCCCCATGGATATGGAAATAATGTGCCTCTCTCTGGTTTTAGCTTGATTTTAATTGCTTCTCAACTGGGCCAAGTCCACTAATTCTTAGCTTCATTTAAAATCTTTCTACATATTTGATGTACTATAACTCTATATAACTAATTAGGTCCATTGTAAATGCTAGTGTTCCCTCTCATTTTTCTTCCATTCTGATGTGTCAAGAATCTTATTTTGTTTTATTTTATATTTCCACTTGGCTAATAAACATTGTTTCACCCTTAGTGAATAATTCCATGTAACCAGGAGCAGAATAAAACCTTTTAAAGATATTTGAAAGATCTTGTGTCATGGAGTGGGGAACTGTGACAAGTCCAAGTGTCATAAATCATATGCTTTCGGAGATATCAAAGTCAGGCTTACTGCCTAGGGCTAGTTACTCTGCTAGTCAGGATAGCCTAGTGTGGCTGTCCTAGCTGAAGGCCTACAAGTACTTCTGAGTCACAGTGGGTTGTATGATTCTGAGAGGACTGAAGGAACTTATGTCACACCTCCTGGATGGTCTACTGAGGAAAAGATATGCCCCCTGTCTTTCTGTTCTCCTGCCTGTCCCAGCTTGGAGTGGAAAGTCTTTTTTAAAAAAGTAGGATAAAAGGTATAAGGAACTTTATAAACATATCCCTTAAAGTGCTTGGCTTTTGTTTGATCATTTAGATATGAGTTTTCATTTTGTTTGTTTTAAGTATTTGAGTGTGCCAATGATGGTAGATTTCAGGGGAAAGGACATTTACCCCTGAAAATATTTGAGTGTGCCAATGATGGTAGATTTCAGGGGAAAGGGCATTTACTCATGAAGCCGAGACTTATGTGAAAGGCTTTAAAAACTGCATAACACTCAGTGCATTTGGTTAGTATTTGGAAAGTCTGGGTACTTTGATTGAAGAAGAATTTAAGGTGGAATGTAAATGAAGAGGGAAGGAGCTTGTTTGGCAGAGCAGTATCTACGCTCATGGAATGGCTTGCCAAAACCTTTTACTCCAAAAAAACTGGACTCGAGAACTTTGTTGACTTCTTTCTTACACATAAGAGTGAAAATACCTTCCTTCCGCCTCCACACAGTATATGACACCTCTGAGTTTTCCAACAGCCTTTGGTGTAGCAGAATACTTTTGTTTGCTTATAGCCTGCTGTGCTCAGTGAACAGCCATTTAAATAAATCACCATGTTTTTTAACTGAGGTTAATGATTTGGCATGGGAATTATGAAGCCTTCAGATCCTTGATTTGTAAGAGAGCACTTTTTTAGACATTTTTCTTTGACCCTGGGAGTCTGTACATTTTCTGAAACTTGTAGTTAGTAGATGCAACATGCATTGCTTAAAATCATGGACTTTTAAGCAATGGCATTTTCTAGACCTGGGTTCAAATCCCATTTTCAACACTTCTTGGCCCCTGTAATTCTGTTTCCTCATCTAACTTGGAAATAATAATGAAGTGTTATCACACATGCAAAGTGCTTAGCACAGAGCCTGGCACCTATGCAAGGCTGCATGTGTGTTAATGTAAAGAGAAAACAGAAAGGATACTAACAATCAACTACATGGCCCATTCTGCTATGGATTAATCTCTTGCAGTGAAGATCAAACACCCAAGCTCAGATAATTACATAAAGTAAAAGCTAAGAAAGGGCCACTCAGAGTGGATCTGAAATGAGATTGTCCAAGGTATCCTCAGAGGAGAAAAAAATGTAATAAGGGCAGCTTAGAAACTTGGCAATTTTCAACAAGGAATTTCCAAACCAAATGGATTTACCTTTGAAAGCAGATAACTATCAAACTCTAGATATGATGGATAATATTTTTAGTCCTTAATCTAATGAGACCAACTCCCATAAATGCAGTGTGTGAACTTCAACTCTGGCATGAAACTGATGCAAGCATGTCTCTCCTTTGATAATACCTACTTGTCATATTTCAAGTCTGACTTCACTAAATGAAGCACTGAATATTAGCAATACAGTTAATAGAGAACTAATAACACATCCTCCTCTAATAAGACGTGATGAAATAAGCCTAGAGGAAGCCTGCTCTACCACCCTTCACTCCACCCTCAAATTTGCAACCCACTCTAAAGCCTAGAAGAAAGGAGAACCCCAACTAGCAACGACAACATTCTTCAAAGCCTAGAATTCCCTTGGCTTCTTTTCAAAGGCTGCCTTTTAAGTCTTCTGTGTTTATTAAGTTTTGCTCAACTCAAAACATTGAACTTGAATTTGCTGTAAACCACTCTGCTGGCTTACAGAAAATGAAGTGCATTTATTATCTTTCCATTTTTGTATGAGGGAACATAATCACTCATTCACTTACTCCTCACTCACTCACTCACTCACTCACTCACTCACTCTCAAAAACATTTATAAAAAACCTACTCTGTTCCAGATGCCATTAGGTCCTCAGAATATAACCATACATTAAAGCACAACCCACACTACAGTTTAATTGATGGATGGTAAACAGGTGCCATGGAATGTTATAGATATTGGGGATGGACATCCATGTAGGGAGCATGGAGTTTTGAGTTCTAACTATAACTGCTGGCTTGTTGTTATACTGTTTTGTTGTTCCATTTCTTCAGTCTCCGCCTCTGTCAGGAAGCATCCATGCCTGCTATTATCAGGGAAGTGTAGAAGATCCTAACTATCTATCTGGGAAATCTTAAGGTTAAGACTTCATCAGTTTTTGCCCCTTTGGTTGACCATGCATTTTCCTTAGAATTTGGATAACTGGGTTCCATCCCAGGAACATGGGGCACTCTGCCTTCTATGCAAAGCATATTGTCCTTGAAAAACCAGAGCCCATCATCAACACAGAGCTCGCCTCTGTGCTAACACTGTGGCGCTAACACTGTGGCACTAACATTTGTGTTCTTCCTGGAAAGATTAGGATAGGGAAGTGGCAAGTTTCTCAGGAAATCCGCGTTAGTAAAATAGTAGTGACTAGCACAGATATTTAAGAGAGGCCATCTTTTAGAACTAAACATCACTTTTTTTTGCATCACCAATACTAGAGGAGAATCTAGACTGGTCAATATTTCAACATATATTGGTTCAAAGTCAATCGTATGCAAGATCTTTGCCAGTATTGGATATGGTGCATCAATTACATAAGACATGACTGCTGCCCTCAAAGAGATTATCATTAAGTGAGATAAGATATATAAACTGTTAAAAATATTGACAATCCAAAGGAGTATATGTTTTAGTGACTAACAGGCTATTAAAACAGACACTCGAAAGTAGAAATGAAGCTTTGAACTGTGGCAATAAAGAAACTGCAAATACAGGATATAGCTGTATAGTTCTTCAGAATGGCAAAATATATATTTATATGCTGTATAAAATTTTAGTGTTTCTTATACCTAGCTTATCTCATCATGCTTTTCCTTCACTACCATGATAAGAATCCATTAATTTGAATATATTACTACACCTTCTACTGGAGATTGTCATTCTACTTCGTGACACCTATTCAGTGACTTGAGTTTCCATAATTCTTACTTAGTAAAGTATGGTCATCTACAACAGAAATTTTTATTGGATTTAATTAATTACTTAATGGAATGATAGTTTTCTTTTGTTTTAGACATGATCCCTTTAAAAATGTATTAGTAAGGAATAAATGAAATTAAATCCTAATACTGAATGAATTTAATATGTGTGGCAAGATTCAAATTTTATAATCTTAACCATTATGTATTAGCTAAAACTATTTCCTATTTCGATTTTTTAAAAAAAGTTTTTTTACAATTATCATGTATCCAAATACAACTATAACTTAGTGCCTAGTTTTAGGAATGTGAATAAACCAAAACACTAGTTAAGTTTGTGTGACTTTTCTGAAATAGCTGGAAATCACAAAATTAATTTGTAAAGAAACTCAATAAACAAATTCCCTAAAGGACACCTGTTCTTGTTGTTTATGCTGAATTCTTAAACATACAGTCAGCATTCTCTGAATAAAGAGAACTTCAAATGTGAACTCCTTCAGAAGTAATATAAAGATATTTAAATATTTTATGAAGTATGAAATCACACATATTTGCCTCAAGCAAGCACCCCACTGATGCCGAGTAAAAAAATACTCATATAGGATTTTATAAGAGCTATTAATATAAAGTTTTATTTTTTAGCTGAATTCTAGTTCATATTCTGAATCTAGATGCAGGTTAAATCCAAATTAAATGAGATGACTAAAGAGCCTTTGGGGAACAGAGTTGGTGTGCTTCAAGGGAGGAGAAGCCACAGAAAATTGTAACTACTCGGAAGATTCACAAATGACACTGAATTACCCACTGCACTCTTCAGCCCTGTCTATATAGTCCACTATTGTCTCAGCACGTTCTAATCTCTCCACTCCTGTTTAAAAGTAACTTTTTACCATTTCCTGCAAGTCCAAACCGCTTTAATCTTTCGTCATCAAGATAGGCAAAAGGTTGCAGTGAGTCAGGCTGGATGCTCCTTGGCAAGTCTTTGTCGGGCTCGTTCCTGTGGCCTCTCCCACCAAGCCAGAACTAGAAGTCATTGCCTAGCCTCTAGGTCAATGGTTGTCCTCTAGAACTGGCTGCTTCTGACTTGGCAACTAGCTGCCGAAGGCCTGGGGCTTCCCGGAGAACGTTCTTTCAGGGCTCACTTGCAGTTAATGTTCTCGGTATTTATAGATCAGTGCTATTATCATTCCTGCTGGTCTAGTTGCTCAGTACATGGGTAGCATTGGACAGGTCACAACCACTGCATCTCCTTTGTGTCAAGAAAGACCTCTAGACACCACAGCTGAGCTGTGAGACCACACACAGTGATGCCATCTCCAACTGAGCCAATTTTATAAAACCAAGTGCCCAGGGAGTACGCTTTTCTGATAGCAGTGGTCCATCTCCTTGGAGGTGTGTTCCATTATTGTTACAATGTAACAAACCACCCTAAGTTTAGTAGCATTAAGCGATCATATAATGATGCTCTGGATAATTTAGGTCAGGAATTTGGAAAAGACAGAATGCAGCTGGCTCCTCTCTGCTCCATGAAGACTGACTAGAGCTGGAAAGACCTGAGCTGAGGGTGGCTCCAT
This sequence comes from Graphiurus murinus, assembly GCA_004027655.1. Taxonomy (NCBI): domain Eukaryota; kingdom Metazoa; phylum Chordata; class Mammalia; order Rodentia; family Gliridae; genus Graphiurus; species Graphiurus murinus. Next base: position 47,983 of record PVLC010002925.1, read on the forward strand.
GGCCGGACCCTGGGACCATGCAGAGCTTCACGCTCTCCTGTGACACCAGCAGATGCTCTGTCAGTCAGGACCTTGGCAGGGGCTGCTGGCTGGCAACTTTGCACTTGTCCTCTCTACCTGGCCGCTCAGGCTTCCTTGCTCCCTGCAAGGAACTGTCTCAAGAACAAACAAGGAGGGAGGAAGGGATGGAAAGGTGAAAATTCAATCAGATATTTTGAGAAAGAGCAAGCACTCTCATTCGCATAGTTTTTATTCCAGTATATTGTTATATTTGTTGCCTTTTATTATCAGTTATGCCTAATTTGTAAATTAAACTTAATCATAGATATGTATGTATTGGAAAAGACACGTATGTAGAAAGTAGTCATACTACCTGTACTCTTAAGCATCTACTGGGTCTTGGAAAGTGTTCCCTGAGGGTAAGGGGAACTGCTGTAGTTCATAACAGCTATGAGATATGTTTGATGCATTGAGTTACTCGGGTTCCTGTCATTCTTGCATGTAGCTGGTACCTGACTGATTCATCTGACTGAATGTTAGGGCCAGAGTCATCACATGATGTGACTTTGCCCCAGAAGTGAAGAGTCCCTGAGTGACATTCCATATCACCACATGTCCACTAGATACATTACACTCATTGTTTGGTTTCATGAATCTTTATAGACATGATTCTGTGCACTCATCTACATTATTTCATTTAAGCCCCTGCAACCCTGTGCAGGAGCACAGGAGAAGCAGAAGATACTTCTACCCCCAACCCCTGCTCAGGATTAAAACAGAATCCAGAATCTCCAAGATTTAAGGCTGGAGAAGAATCTACAAATGAGGCCAACTAGATCTTCATTTCATTTACAGCTATTTTTGTCACTGCTACATCCTTAGGGGTAGAATTAATAGTTTGTGTGGGGGGTGGGGGTTGTTAAAAATTTTAAAAAGATGCATTCCTTTGCAGCAGGAATTCTCAAACAGGAGTAGTATTGCCTTCAGGAGGACATTTGGCAATAGCTAGAGGTATGTTTTCAGCTCATAACTGGGGGGATGGGTGCTACTTACATCCAGTGGGTAGAGGCCAGGGATGCTGCTAAACTTCCTATAGCACCCCCCTGCCACACACACACACATTGCTTGGTGTTTGGAAAACCTGTTTCACAGGGTTTTATTCTTCTCATCAGAAAAAGGAAGAGGCTGAGTGATTTTCTTAGGACTCCAGAACTAGTAGAGACAGAATCAAGGCCCCATTTTTTATATATATTTTTATTGGTGCAGTATAGTCTCACGTCATGATGCAGTTTAGAGTGATAGTGGCATGCATGTATACCGCACGTGTGAGCTTCCCCCTCCCCTTCTCCATACATGATACTGAGATTGGCATGGTATTTTCACATATGTACATGACATCAATGGAAGTGAGGCCCTCATTTTGAGGTCCTTGGTCTCATGTCATTTTTCCTTATGGAACTTCTGCTAGTCCTGCCACTTGCCTGTAGAGAGAGAACATGGAAGGGGAGTAGTTTTGCTCACTTTTCTCCAGTCCTGGGAGTGTGGAATTCACCACACCCATGTAATGAGCCTAGCCCTTGAGACAGACATTGTCACCTGCCTTTCTCTTTACTCTTTGGAGACAGGTGTGATGCTCCTGTGGGCAGGGTAAAGACTTTGCTAAGGCCTGTATTGGAACTGGAATCTAGCCTTCCAAATTGAGACTTGTAAATAATGCCTGAAAAACTGTAGAGCATGGTGTGTATGGGGGTGGGGGCAGATAGATCCTATCCTACAATCACAAGCAAATGTTAATTACGTGTTAATTTTGGAAGTAATTGTTTTCTCATCCTGCGAACATGCCAAACAGGAAATTAATCTAGACCCCAGAAACTTGGGGTCCTCTGTAGATTGTCAAGAAAGATACACTTGTTATCCCTTCAGAGCCCTTCATCAGTTCTAACAGACTAACAGACAGACCGAAAACCACAGCTGCGGCACAGAGTTGCCACCACCACGCCAGGCCCCTTTACACACTGGGAACTGGAGAGGAAGTAGAACAGCTTCTGGCAAAGGCAGGCCCCAAGCAGACCTGCCCAGCTCCCTGTGGACTCTGATTCCCGCCACCTGGTTGAGAAGTCTCACTGTGAGTCATCCACTCTGACAGACCCATCTATCATTTTGCATTCCATATCAGAGCAAGAGCTGGCTTCCTTCAGCCTCGGACAAATGAGTCTTCAGGTAGTAGAGGACAGTTAAAATGCCGGGCAAATGTTACCTCCAGGGTCTTGGCCATTCCTGCTAAGTCTCTTTTGCTTCCCAGTTTGAAGCAGTCTCTCTTCATTTCCAAAAGGGAGGACAGGATGCATATAATCCAGATTGTTCGCTTCAGTGAAGCCTCGTAAGCCCCTGTCCTCTCACTGCTCCTGGGTTCAAGTTCACCAGGGAAAAGCCTTCTAGGGTTGAGCAACAGAACAAAAGAAAGGCCTGCCCTGCCTTCTGAACCCCAGCAACCCGCACACAGTGTTTTAACTGTTCTGGAAAGAATGAAGCATTCATAAGCCATTCCATTTTCAAGAAAAAAATTTCCTGTGACATTTTAATCCCCTTTTGTGCTGGAGCATTTTTAGAGTTTTCTCCTGCCAGTCATCTCAAATGTTTTGTATCTTTCCCTTTTAGCTGAATTGCATATTATGAGCCATGACCCACAATAAAAAATAATGCCACTATTATTGAATGAAAGTCTCGTTCTTTGGGTTATTCTGGGCTATGGGTCAGCCTATAAATGCTGACCTCTGAAAGTCCAAAGATGTTATCTGGCTGAGGCTTATACTGAGAGAACAAAAATGAGCTATGAGAGGAAAATGACCACCTGGGATCTCCAATTTGGCTTATGTTTCTGTAAAATAGTTTCTGTAAAAGACATGAGTAAGTGAGCGCCATAGCATTTTTCCTGATAGGAGAGCTGGCTTATTTCTGAGATCTCTTTTCTGCTTATGGAATTTTTCTAGATATTCCATACTTAAATCTGGATTTCTCTGTCTTACCACCATTGACATTTGGGGTCCAGACACCTCTTTTTTATTAGGGATTTCCTGTGCATCGAAGAATATGGCATAGGTCAGTGGTTTCTACCCTCTATGTATAAGAAGTACCCAGCCACCTAAGTTGCGAAAACCAAGAATGTCTCCTGATATTGTCACATGTTTGTAGTTGAGTTCAGTGCTGATCTAGATAAAAGAAAAATGTAAGTGAATTCATTCCTGTGTTTAATCTTTTAACAAATATCTCATAATCATTGCCCTATAGCAACTTTTAGGAGAGGTAGACCTTAATCTAAGTAATTACATCAGCAACATACTCTAATATAAAGAGAGGAAGAACTTGGCTTGGGAGCTCAGGGAAAGAAGTCTTAACTCTGCTTCAGAGTTATCTGACTTGCTAAAAATTCTGATTCTATATTTATTCAAGAAGTTCTTATATTTTGGGGAGGGTGGGAGGGAGAATCTAGCTTACCATGATACTGTACTAGAGAAAGTTTCTAAACTAAATTTGTGAAATCTTTTATAAATGGATTGGTAAGGTAAATTTTTATCATCAAATGTCGTTTTTAAAAATGACCTAATATCTAGATACAAATTGTACAGAATGTACACACGAATGCATCTGAATGAATTGATTGGGTGTCGGTGTTTCAAAAGGATACCTGAACCCTGAGCCTTGGACCATGTCCCAGATCAGTCTCAGGAAGATGTCTGCCATGAATTGAACTCACAGTGTTCAACCTTTGTTTGCAGTAACAGACAAAAGTGGATGTTTATATTCCTCTGGGCCTCAGATTTTATAACCTCCTCATAAAATGTGGAGAACAATAAAATAAACTAGAATAAACTTGCCTCAGCTGTTGAAGTAGCTTTGGGGATGGTTGCCCACTGTGAGCTACAGCAGGATCACAATACGCAGCCCTCTAGATGGACACTCTTGCTTCCTCTATCACTGCAATAGATCCTATTACAAGGAATGGTTTTGAATCTATGAAAATTTATACTTCAAATCATCTGTGTGTTTTAACTATGGGAGGCAATGTGATCGAATCCTTAAGAACATTGCCTGGAGAATCAGAGAGCTATTGGATTGCAGACTGGGCTCTACTAGGACTAGCCATTTGGCCACAGACAGGTTACCTAGGCCCACTGTGCCTCGGATTCTTTGTAAAAATTAGAATAATAATGCCCATCTCAAAGGATGCTATAAGAGTTTTCATATCTAATATACATATTTTAAAATTGCCTGATCTAAGTGTTAGTAAATGGGATGATGGTAGCATTGTTAGGAACATGTTACTTGCTACGCATCTTGTACTGGTGTGCCTGTGAGCCTGCAATTGAAAAATTTTGTTTCAAAGATAGGAAGGAACCAGGAAGCATCATAGCTTGAAACCAAACACCAAAAACTCTTGGCTTTCCTTCTGATACTAAGGAGTCATTGGAGGTTCTTCAGCTGAGCAAAGCCAGTATTGATGAGGTGGTTGTACCATTTATCATTGGTTAAAGAGCTGATACATTTAAGATGAACTGTAAAAGAAGGTGGGATTGGAGAAGGGAGAATCTGGAAGGTCTTCACAGCTCAGGAGAAGCCTGTATAAGTAGACATAAATCAAGGTTTCAATTTGCTTTTACTTCAGATGTAAATTGGAATATTAGTAATGTTTTTAAACTTGAGTAAAGATGGTGTGTTAGCCAGCTTTCATCATTATAACAAATACCTAAGATAACCAACTTATAAAGCAAAAAGTTTTGTTTTGGCTCATGTCTTCAGAGGTTCCATCCATGATCCATTAGACCCATCGCTTTTAGGCCTCTGGTGCGGGGACAGTGCATCCTGGTGGTGGCACACAGCAAAGCAAGATGACTTACTTTATGGATAAGAAATCAAAAGAGAGGAAGAGGGAGATGCAGAGGACTCAATATCTTCTGCATGGGCACACCTCCAATTACCTGAGGACTCCCACTAGGTCCTAACTCTTACAGGTTCTCCTATCTTCTAGTAGCAGCAATCTGGGGGCCAAGACTTTAATACATGAGCCTTTAGAGAAGATTCCAAATTCAAACTACTGCAGGTAGTATCACTTTTTGGTGATTTATTGGGCTTGATCCAACCATAAACAGAGGGGTCCTGCATCCTTGACCCTTGACACATAGTAAGAATGTGTTCAAGCCACTTTCAGGACTGTTTTTTGCATAACAATTATGTAGATGTGTTGGAGGATAACAATGTCAAGACAAAGGATGCATTCTCCACCAGGGTGGATCTTACATCAGACCATGAACTGGCACCAAAACAAGTGTTAAGTATAAGAGCATTCTCATTTCAATGAGGTCCTTTCCTTTGCTGTGTTTATTGCCTAGATCTCTGGCTACCTGCTATGTTTTTCTATTAATTTTTACTTTCTGCCAGATTCTCAGAAAGAGGATATTCGTCAATCTCCATGAAAATGAGGACCCTATAAATCATGCCAGTTTGTTTCTCAAAAGATCCTTTCTCCTATCCATTCCCTCATTTATTCACTCAGCATTTATTCTGTACCTGTTATAAACTGGGTAAGACAAGACATGGACCCTGTTTTCCCTAAACTTCCATTCTAGCCAGAGCAAAGGAGACTGGGAGGGAAGTATAGAGGGGATGACAGCACAGGGCAAGTACAGTGACACCTGGGGGTACAGATGCAATGGGAGCCCCAAAGCCTGCACTAAGTGCTGAGGCAAGGCTTCCAAGATAAGGGGATGTTCCAGCTGACTTCTGAAGCAGATACCCAAGCAAACACAGGACAGAAAGACTTTTTTTTCCCTCAGCACTACAGGGTGACACTCAAAGAACAAAAAGATGTTTATAGGAGAAAGCTCTTGTGTGCTGTAGTTTAACAGAGTGAGAAAGGATGATTTGTTCTACAAAGAGCAAATTAAGGGGAAACCTTGCTTTCTTTGTGGGAGCAGAGGCTTGGATAGGTCACTGTGGCTCCATAATGGCCGTGCATGTATAAATTCCATCAAATAGATTGCTGGAGCCTTTCTCTAAATCAGCCTAACTATAAAAGTATTATTTGGTCCTTATGTAGAAAGACTACATTTAAATATTTAACTGAAAGACCTTAATTGAAAATTTCAAGAATGGTTTCCAGAAATACTCTGCATTTAGAAACAACCTGGGATGTTTTATAATCCATCTGGGTCTCTTCTAAGGTAGACAGAATATAAACAACATATATTAAAAAGGCCATCCTTCACCGCCTTCCCCTTGTTCCTGTTCTTTTTCTTTCTTTCTTTTTTACTTCCTAATCTTTGGAATGGCAGAGTGCATCCGCTCTTATGATTATGTGTTCCTGTACTGTTGGTCTTCATAGCCATTGAATGGTTTCTAAATTTAATTGAAATCCAATTGAAACTTGTTTTCTTTTGTTCTTCTTCAATTGAAAACACAGAACAACTGCTCCCTAGCACATCAATTTACTAGTAAAATTATTATAGAAGCACTTACTCCGGTGACATGATACGGGTGGGCCCTTCCTTGCTTTATCTGTGCCAGATAAAGAAGGATGAACCCTCAGCAACCAGAACCCTTGACATCGGAGCCTGAGGTAGACACTTTGAGTAAATTCTGTAGCTGGAAGGAAATTTGCATATGGGGGACTCTTACTCACTAGCTTAGCCCAAGAAGCCGATAAAATGAGAGCTGTCTATTTTAAATGAATCAGAGCCTTATCACATTCATATAAAACAGAATGACTAAATGAAGCAGCTGGAAGATTACAGTGAATTTTAATTATCTTTTAATAGCCAAAGGGCCTTTGCTGATAACCTGTCAGTTGTTATATGCCATATAATCTCTGTTTATGAGTCTCAGCTGTTACAAATTGGAAAATATATTTACAGCAATGATCTTTTCTTCTTTACTGCAAATTCCCAAAGATGTTCAAATTGAAATCTGGCTTCACTGCTTTGTTTCTGTTGCCCTCTTGTGTGGAATTGACAAGACTGGCAAAATCTGCTCATAATAACCAACCTCTTCCTTCATAATTTATGACTCTCCCTATGAGTATAATAATACCAGTCCTTAAAAAGTAAGAGCAAAATCATTTTGGGGGCTCATAGATTATATTTCTGTAAATTGACTATAAGTAATTTTTATAGTAATCTACATTCTTTTAAAAATCAACCTGCCGCCTTCTCCTCAAGTTTATTCATCTTAAATGGATTTTGAGCCCTCAGGCTGCAAGGCAGTTGCTCTGGTCCTCAGGTGTCTGTCACATTGCTTCCATACCTATAGATTCCATAAATACATGGATAGACATGAAGGGAGGACATATAGAGGTAACAACCACACAGGGCAAAAGTACAGTGGCACCTCTGGGTACAGGATAAATGGAAGCCCCGTGCCTGCACTGAGATGGATGGATGGATAGATAGATAGATAGATAGATAGATAGATAGATAGATAGATAGATAGATAGATGATAGGTAGGTAGGTAGATAGATAGATATCTCTATATACAATACTTGGCTTGGATTTCAGTATATGGTAGAACCAGCAAGCAGAAAGATCATTACCAACCTTCACACACTTATCTTCTTGTCTGGACCTCATTAGTATCTCATTTCACTGCTTCTCTTGAATATTTTTACTGATGTCTTGGCTAGCAACTCTTATTCTTCCTCCCAGCTCTGTGTTCCCCAAGTTTGAGTTCCCATTCATGACTTCTATTACCAATTGTAAGTGAATGACTCACACATCTACATTTACAGGTCAGACCCTATAGTAGTCCAGTTCCATATTTCAAATTGCCTTAATTTGAACATCTCTAGTTATATAACCATTATCACTTCTAATCAACAAATTTAACAACTGAATTTATTAGCTTTCTGTCTGGAAGCTTTTCCTATATTGGCCATATCTGCATTTGTTTTCCACATTTCCTTTTTTGTATATTTGCATAATTTATTTTTATGTTTTATTGGTGCATTATAATCCTACATCTTGATGAAGTCCACACTTTCTTGTTAAGAAATCTAAAATCATTTTAAAACTTTCTTGGTTTTTGTATCTGTAGTCATTTTCTAAGGACTACTATTCTTTTCTCCAAAATATCTTTGAGCTCGACATAAGGATTTAATTATTCTTTATTTCCACTGCAAACATTGTGGTTCAAATACAGAAACTTCTCTACTTATTTTCAACTTTAAAATTTTAATATGTAAACAAAATAGACTTTATTGAAATCCTCACTGGTCCTACTCACTGCCTATAGCTAGGGTTAGCAGTAGTGAGTCATCATTTTTAATTTTGCCATTGTGTTTATTGAAGGGCTTGTCTCATTTAAGCTCGATATGGAAGGCTTTTGCAATCATTTTGAAATGATTCCGATCTAATAAATGCAAAGGCAGTAACAATTCAAAATTTAAAAGCAGTTCAAAGTTCTAGTGAGAAAAATCTATGATTACTGTGGAAACAAAAGTAAAAGTTTTATAAAAATTGAAAGAGAAGAAAATGTGTTGTTCATGGGCTTAGTTTGCTAGTTGTTAAACTGTCTAAAGGCTAATGGGTTTTGAAGGAACCTGAGAAAAGTATACACTAAGTAAAGAATGCAGAGCCCATGTACAGGGTAATGATCTGAGGGAAGGGAGGAATGGAGGCTGACAAAATGGCAGCACTGTTGCATGAGGCCTGGAGAAGCAACCTGGGATCCACCTGACCAGCAGGAGCCTTTCAGAGTAGGCTGAGCAGGCAGGTACAGTTGATGAAATGTATGTCATCCATACCATGCTTCAATGCACATCCAATGTCCCCTGCCTGTGCAAGTCTGCATTTCAGAGTGGTTACAGCTCAGGGCTATCCACAAGCCCAAGGCACATTAAAAACTTTAGGACTCCATGAAACCATTTGCATAGCACCCATGTTCAGTTGCAACACTAATGCATTTTACAAACTCATTATCAAGGGACAACACACCTGGAAATGGTTGCAGTTCCCTCAGGGACGCCAGCAGGCCTGTTCAAAAGTGCTCACTTATCTTTTGTTCATTGCTCAGGGAACTTGTTTCCACTCAAAGGAGGTTTTCGGTTTTTATTTTGTTTTTTTTGCTTTTGTTTTCTCGTTAAGTCTGGTTAAAAATCCAGACACCATTTTTAGATTGGTAATGTAATGTAATAATGGTTAAAGTCAGCATTCTTGATGTGAGGATTTACCTGTCCCTTATTATATTATTGATTACAAGTTTTGATGATATGCTTACAAGTCAGAGATACATTAGTAGAATTGGCCCTGCCTGATGGAAAGACAGTTGGGTTGGGGGCCACTGGAGGCACACAAGCCACAGAGCTATCAGTGGAGCTGGCCAAGAAAGCTGACTTGTCTGCCTCACTGACCAGAAGTCTCACCCTTCACGAGAGGGCTCTCCCTTGCCCACCAGCCCTGCAGCTAGAGCCAAATGTCATGCACAAGGCTATAAATAAATGGTGCACGTGGCCCCTGTGGGTACAACCCTCATTTAGTCGTTAACCTGAATTCTGCATGATCTTTGGGATAATGACACTTTTTCATGGATAAAACACTCTACATATGTCCTTTCCAGCTATGTTAACACTGTCCACTGGCTTAATATATCTTTTTTAAATGATCTCTGTGTTAAGCTTTATTCTTAATTGCCAGAAGTTGAACTCCAGGGCAAGAATAGTGAGCATAACATCATAAAATCATGATTGAAAGAGGAAGGGAAGCCGGGCGTGGTGGCGCACGCTTGTAATCCCAGCATTCGGGAGGCTGAAACCGGAGGATCCGGGTTCGCGGCCAGCCTCAGCTACCTAGTGAGGCATTCCGCAACTTAGTGAGACTCGGTTTCAAAATAAAGAATAAAAAATAGGGCTGGGGGTGTAGCTCGGAGGTAGAATGCCCCTGAGTTCAATCCCCAGTACCGCAAAAAAAAAAAGAAAGAAAGAAAGAGGAAGGGAGCACCAAGGTCAAAGAAGTCTTTTAGGAAGTCCAGTGGTCCACAGTCATCACATGTGTGTCAAAACCACAAAAACCATCTTATCAGGCAGGACTGTGATGAGGTGGGCAGAGAACACTCACGGGTTCTCAAGGTATGAAGGTGGTGCTTTCTTAGGCTTTAGAAACACCATGACACTGAGATCTAGTTGTCATGGAAAAAATTGTTCAGTGATGACCTTTCTATGTGTCCCTGATAAATTAAGATGTGAAAGGGTTGGATCATATCATCCCTTCCAGGAATGCTGTGGATGCAAAATCCCTTCCATAGGGAAACTGTTTTGGTGGGTGACTCACTCCCTGTTGACTCTAATCCCCCAGCTCCCTGGTGGATGGACACACATTGCATTTCTGCATTTCTATCCTTGACAGCCCACATCATCCCACCTACAGCAGGAGCCCATAAAACTTCTGCAACTTGCATGGAATCCAGTTTAATTGGAAAAGTACTTTGAGATGCAAATCTTGCTAAATGATTTGATGAAGGAAAGGTTTAAAAAAAAATCTAAAATGTTTTTCTGGATGTAGTCTTCCATTGTGCAATTTTGAGTAATTTTCCTGTAATTCAAGTGAAATACACACCTGCTGGGTTAAGGCTGTAAATAGTGACAACATAGAGTTTCCTCCAGCAGCTTCAACACTGTGTTGGAAGCCCGGAGTGTATACATCTTGTAGGTTGGGTTTATAAAGAGAGATCTGTTCAAAGCTGGAGCTAGTTGTTTAGCACACTTGAAAGTATGCGGAAGGGAGGGAACTGAGTACAGCCCAGTGGAGTGAGGACCTTCTCAGTCACTCTGTGTGGTTAAAAACAAATGACAGAGGGCTGTTGTGCAGCTATTTCAGGGTTCTAAATGGAATGTCTAAAGCTCTGTTATCACTGCTTCCACAGCAGCCTCTTGAGACCCTGGGGCCATCCCAGAAAACCTCACCCTGTTGTCATTACCCCCTTGTCAAAAATAGGCAGTCGGATAGGGGTATAGCAAAAGCAGAGAATTTCAAATAAAGGGCAGCTTCTGAGACATCAAAGCTACTCAAAGCCTTGGATAAATCATATATTTAACTGGAAGAAATTGAATTAGAAGATGATGATGTTTCCATTTTTGGTACCAGAAGGCCATTATAATGTGGGAAATATTAAATGTAGTGATGATATGAATACCATATTTAATGTGATTATTTGTGTCTCCTCAGCCTTTCAGGATGCATAAAGCTTCTCATTTTGATTTTTAGGCTTTATCAGAAGTGTACAGATTTAGGGTTTTGCTTGTTTGTCTATTTTGAAAAGGAAAGGAATTTACTTTTGGAATTGCATTCAGGATTAGCCGATTCTTGTTTAAGCAACAGCATTATTTGACAAGCTTGACAGGGTACTAAATCTGAGGCTTGCAGAGATTAGACTCTTAAAATTCCCTTCTAACATTAAAAATGTATTTCATTATAGTTTATTAGCAAGGGAAGGAAAAACCCAATGTATAAAATGCCTGTACTTCACACCAACAGCCAATTAATTAAATGTGTATATTTTCTTTTGGCAAACAGAGATACTTCTGAACGTGTAAATGTGTATCCACTTACTAATAGCCCACCGGCCTCTTACGTAGGGCTGACCTAATGATGTCTTGTGCACTTCCTCTTTGGAAATACAAAAATATATGACACCAAGACCAAAAACTCTGCAAATTAGTGGCTGTCCAGCCTTTATAACTGTACCAAATGCACATGGTTTTCTGATGACGAACACAGCTGGGCTGGATGAATCATCCTAACCTGGCAAACTGTTTTAGTAAGTCTTCCACTTTAATGTAGTGATTCATTTGGAAAGAGAGGCAATGCATTGAGCACAAGGCCCAGATACTCCAGTAGCCTGAAATGGCTCAAAGCCATAGAATGTTGTTGTGTGATCATATTGGCAAAGCTGATAGTGGAATAAGGAAACCCAGGCAGCCTGTCAACCTTCCCTGGATCCTGCTCCTGTATACTAGCTATCTGTGCATCCTCTCCATTAATTCTTAAAATAATCCTTTGAAGTTGATATTATATTTACAAATTAAAATTCAAGATTCATGAGCCGGGTGTGGTGGTGCATGCTTGTAATCTCAGCATTCGGGAGGCTGAGACCGGAGGATCCGGGTTCGTGGCCAGCCTCAGCTACCTAGTGAGGCACTCCACAACTTGGTGAGACCCGGTTTCAAAATAAAAGAATAAAAAATAGGGCTGGGGGTATAGCTCGGAGGTAGACAGCCTCTGAGTTCAATCCCTAGTACCGCAAAAAAAAAAAAAAAAAAAAAAAAAAAAAATTCAAGATTCATAAACTGTGCATGTTCTGTTCTTTTTTTTCCTCTGTCTTTCTTTCCTTCCCATCCCTTCACCTCCCTTCCCCTTCCTTCCCTTATTCCCATTTACTCTATTCTTTTATTTTTTCATTTATTCAAAACATATTGAGCATCTACACCATGTCTGGCTCTGTGCTTTTAAATGCTAGGTTCCAGTGTACAATAGAGATAAGGTCCTTGTTTTCATGTACCTTATAGCCAAGCCAATAGGATCAGAAGTACATTCAAACAGAGCCTCAGGTACATGGGAGGAAGAGCCATACATATTATAGAAGAGGTGTTTCCTAGGAAGAATAGCTAGTGTATTAGTTGACAAACTAGGGATTTTAAAAGATTTCAGCAGGATGAGGCAATAGATCAAGACTATTATTGAAATTAAACAGAAATAAGCATAAAGCTTTTCACTGAAATTTATTATTATGTAAATATAGAGTCAGCAGACATGACCTCATAGTGTTTTGGGTAAAGTTTGAAGTCCCAGCAATATGAAGAATGCCTTAAAAAAATGCAGTCAATAGAAAGCTGTATCCATACCAGCATGGATTCCAAAACAAAGGTATCTAATAATTCTAAATTACATCCAGAACTTGCTACAGAGCTTTCTGTTTGTTTGTTTGTTTGTTTGTTTGTTTGTTTGTTTTAAGGGAGACACTGGTTACAAAATCATCATATATATTATTTATGAAAGAATAAAATTCTCCAAAATTCTGTTTTCCCTGGTAGAAAGTGAGAGATATAGTTAATTCCTATTCATTCCTCTACCCTAATGAGCCTCCCTATGAGAATGTTTGGTATGGTCGATAGGAACTAGAAGAGATCATTGGCAGCCCAAAGCAGTTGGTTTTCTTTAACAATACCTAGTAATGTCTATTGTCCATTTACAGTACAAATTTCCAAAATTATTTTTTTACTATTTTAGTCTGAGGATACAAAATGATCACATGTAAAACTATTGTAAAATAATAGATAATTAGCTTATTATGACATCAGGAAAAGACCAAAAGAGGAGATAGTTTGAGAAAGTAGAAAGAACACTGGCAAAACTAGATTTGAATCCCAACTCTGCCTAGTCTGATTTTGTTACAGACAAGTTATGTAACATTCTCTGAGCCTTAATTTCCTTATTTGTAAAATGAGGATCCAAATCTCTGCATCACAAAATAGCCACAGCAATTAGAAATTCTATTGGTAAATTGTTGATCAAAGTGTCTGGTATAACATATGTGGCTAAAGAAACCTTAACAAAAGAAAACCTTGAAAGAAAGGAAGAGGAATAAAGGAAGAATGGTTGAAAGAAATATTTTTTGCTATTCATCCTTAAGAAACTATGGAGCCGGGAGTGGTGGCGCACGCTTGTAATCTCAGCATTTGGGAGGCTGAAACCGGAGGATCTGGGTTCACGGCCAGCCTCAGCTACCTACTGAGGCACTCTGCAACTTAGTGAGACCCTGTTTCAAAATAAAGAATTAAAAAAAAAAAAAAAGATAGGGCTGGAGGTATAGCTCAGAGGTAGAATGCCCCTGAGTTCAATCCCCAGTACCAAAAAAAAAAAAAAATAGAGCTGGGGGTGTAGCTCAGAGGTAGAATGTCCCTGAGTTCAATCCCCAGTACCGCAAAAAAAAAAAAAAAAAAAAAAAGAAACTATGGACATGGATTGACTGAGTATCAGAAAGACTATTATAGCTAAGAAAACAGTGACAAAATGAAGATATAAGGTGAAGATGTTGTAATAGATGCTGTTGGGAATCATTTGACAGAGTGCCCCATTAGGATTAAAATTCATTGACAACTGTTTATGGCCAATGATAATCTCTGGGCATATGTTAATGTCGTGAGCAAGTGACCACTCTCAGATCATGCAAGAATTGTTTTATTAAGTTTTAACAAGCATGCACTCAGTTGACACTCTCCAATACAGTTTAAGTCCAAGTCTAAGCCTAAGTCTTAGCTACACCAGACCCAGGGATCTCACATGCAGTGTATCCCAGTTGAAGGTCCTGTAGAGTGGGTCCACCTTCGGCTGATGCTTGAGTTCAATGACAGGTCCAAGGATCACTGGCACAGAGGGCCCTCCATTGAGTAGTGAAGAGCACAGAGTACCTTGGCACTGGGTTTACATGGGTTGTTTCAGTGAGAACCTCTAGGTTGGGAGTCTTCTGATTGGCTCGGCCCAGTTACACTCAAACAGTCCATTCTGATTGGTTGAGGCTGATGTAAGTTCATATCTGAGTCCCTGGGCATTCTTGGTGGGCTGTCTTATCTTTAACACACACACACACACACACACACACACACACACACACACACACCACACACACTTGGGACCACTCTCTCATACATGAGCCACCAAGTTACATTTTTAAGGTTAAGTCACATTCACCTAAGTTTCAAGTCAACATAATATTACTGCTAATATTAGCATAATATTTTGATATTACTCTTAATAGTTGAATTTCCTGCTGCTAAACTCTTCTACCATTTAGGGAATGATGTTATATTATTATCAATTTTTTCTAATTGTAATTGATGAAACTGTCAGTTGTGATCATTTCAGGTGCCACGGTTGCTGCTTGCTGAAGTCCCTTGCATGAACAACTCTGCATCCAAAATTATTTTTTAATGTCAGAGTTGGTAGAGGAGGCAGGCAATTCTCTTGTTCTCCTGCAACCAGCATCCTTTTTCTATTAAGGGTTTAAACAAAGCAAATGACAAGGAGGTCATGAGTTAAGTTTAGTGTGACAGGCTAAGTTTTAGAAAAAGGCAGTCATAAGCTAGGTTTAGGGTGTGGCAGTCATGAGCTTAACCAGTCCAAAATGGTGACCTCGTCTCTTGGGCTAAGATGGCTCCCAATAGTCAGTCATTTTCATGTCACATAGAATGTCAAATATTTCTCATGAGAATTTCCACAAAGCACCTCTGTTATGACTGCCTTTAAAATAAAATGCTCATTTCTGTTCCTGTATCAGAAATATCTGGCAAGGGGATAAGTTTTCTTTCCTATACTAGAAACTGCTACACAACTTATTGGTGAAAGGCAGCTTATTTTAAATTTGTTATTTTAAGAAAAGATAGATAATATAATATGCAACTCAGTCTACAACTAGGGAACACCAAGCTCACTTAAGAAATATCAATAATAATTTAAATACTGTGTAATTTGAGGTTGCTGCTTGCCATGGGAAAAGATATTGCAAGAAACTAATGAAGTTATTAGAGAGGTAGAGGAAGAAAAGAAAGTAAAAAACAAAATGTAGGCCAAAAAGTGAAAGAAATCAAAGGGATATAACAGAGATATATAGGAAGAGAAAGAAGATAGGGGAAACAGGGCAGAGGGGGAGAAAGAAAACATAAGAGAGACACTGCAAGAATAGGCATGAAGAATAGAGGAGTGAATGGGGCCCGTGTGAATAGGGGTCACTCTACTTACATCCAGAGATCTCACTGTTCTTCCCCACCCCCCATCTAAGTCTTAACCCAGATGGAGGAAACTCTAGAAGCTAAAGTGCACACATCTCTAGCATATCCTCACATGCCCAGGGCCATCATAGACTTCTAGTTTTAAGTAGTTCCTAAAATTTCCTTTTCATTAAACATCTACCAAGTTACAATTCCTTATTCTTCTTTTATAATATTCTTCCTGATGGTATCCTTGACTGATTCAAAACTCAGTATAATAGTAGGAATCTAAGATTAAAATGTTATATGTCCATTTATTCAAAATTAAATTTTTTAACCTAGTTAGGTCTTGAAATGAAGTAATAAAAGGACCCCTTAGAAAATCATGTAAATTGCCTATATGAAAAATCGCTTGCATCCTTATGGGAATATTGAGATCTCCTGGCAAGCCATTATAACCTGGAGTGTATGGGGCTACCAACTGGAGTTGTTGGAGGTAGGGTGACAGCATCCATTATTTTCTGAAAGTGGTATGATATAATGTGCAGCTACTGTTGATATTCATGCTTTTTGGGCAGTGGTAGCATTCTATTCCAGCCAAAAAAATTGCAAAACTTTATATGATAGATATATAACTTATATAAATGTTATCCATGTACATATTTATATTATATAAATAATAAATGTTATGTAGCATTGCATTTCATATATTGCAAAACTTATCTCATACTTGTGTGTATGTGTGTGTTGTATACATGAACACTCATTAAAGAATCTTTGAATATCCTGGAAAGGAATATAACTTGATAAACTTTTTAATGTTATAATAGACCAGCTCCAAAAAATGAGAGGTGTGCTGCACATGTGGAGCAGCAGTTGTACTGGAGGAGGCTTCATGTGGAATTTATTTCTTATCCATCACCCGAGCACCATGCTCATCACATTGGCCCCATTGCCTGCTAAACGAAGCATTGGCTCTTCACTTGGAGTCCCTTCTATTCTGATTCTCTACCTCCTGGTGCCCTGTCTCCAGCTAAACTCAGCCACAGTGCCCTTTGTCTTTGGAGCCTTTTCCCAGCAATTCCTTTGAATTAGACCAATCTATAATCTTCATAACTACATCTCTATCATTGTCTATTAAAATTTTACCCATCCTTCAAATTCCTTCTTCCATGAAGCAATCTTAATTCTCTTGCCAACAGATATAATCCTCCTTGTCTTTGAAATTCTACTACATGGGATTTTGCTCTCCTCTCCTCCCTCCTCTCTTCCCTTCCCCCTCCTAATCATTGAATATTTTTTTATCTTATTTGTCTAGTGAGCTGAGTGAAGGTTGAGAATATCTCCTATATGTTTGCAGCCTCAGTTGTGCCAATTTAGCACGGTGTTCTGCACAGAATGTGCCCAACAAATATTTATTCAATGGCATTAATAAAATCAAAACAAAGTGTTGAGGTAGAAAACTGATTGAGATAGGAAAATAAAATTTAAGCAGGTGTGTTTGTCAAAACAAATTAGCAATTTCAGAAGAAGCTGTTCTGTACCTAGACTTAGAAACTTAGACAATGACACAGCCAAGAGAAGCTTATGATCTCTAATATGCTTCAGCCAACATCAATTAAAGACCTATGCACGTGGTTCTGGGATGCATCCAGTGCACAAAAAAATGAGGGTATGAACAAATAAGAGTCTATCCAGCCCTAATTTAATGACAGTGGTTCTTCCCTCCTTTGTGAAAGAAGCCAGTCACTCATTCATCTTAAATCACTTCCTTTGCTTCATTTTGACATGCACATATTAAATTGTAACCCTGGGACTTATTTTCTCAAAAGACAAAGCATTTACTCCTATGAATACAATGCAATTGCCCTTCTACCCACATCAAAAAAAAAAAAAAAGAAAGAAAAGAAAAGAAGGAAGGAAGGGAAGGCAGGCAGGCCAGGCTTGAACTTCTTCTTTACAACGTTCTCTGGAAGACAAGCCACCTTGACCCTTTCTGCACCCTCCAAACATCACCACTTGTACTTTGAATGAAATGAGATTGTTGTCCTTAGGCCATATTGTTCCGCTGTACACAGTAAACACCAGTGCGCATTTGAATGTAGAATCTGGCCTCTTCAGTTTAGTAAGTAGTTAATCTAATAAGTCCTCTTTAAATTACTTTTTTTTAAAAAAAGAAAGAATGCAAAAAAGGAAAATGTATTTTAGAAACAAAAAATATATCTATGCAGCTTTCTATGCACATGGAAGACAAAGGATCTTTCCAACAGGAGGACAGAATGACAGTTCTACTTATCTTGGCTGCTCATAAATTAGATCAGTGACATATTTTCTGTTGAAGAAGAAACCTTATCTTAGTGGCTACATTTCTGAATCAATCATCTGTGTTTCTCTCCTGCCCCATCTCACAAATAGGGAGCATTATACAATTTGTACATTTCAATTAGGTTGCCATAAAAAATGAGTAGCTCAAGGGCATTAGTTTATTACTGGTATCCAGCCATGTTTTCCTTGCTAAATGACATTCTGAAAGCCTCCATTCTGAGTATAATCACCTTAGGGCAACCACAGAATGTGGCCCCAGATGATTCAATTACAGCTAAAAGTTGCTTTCTTCCCGGAGCACAAGACTCCAGAAACCTATCTGCAGTCTTTTGTATTTGCAGGATATTTTCTTTTTCTTTCATAAACATTCCTGCATGGATATAAAATGCAGATGAAGATTGTGTACTCTATTCTCACTATTTTTTCTTTTCTGTCTGATCTGTATTTATGAAGTGCAAATAGGAAAAATTATCCTCAGTTTTCTAAAAAGTGAATTTATAAATCAGTTCAAATGAGAAGCATTACCCCGTAGAACCAATAGTAAGCAATACTGAGTTTCCCATTATCATGGTTTGGATATAGAATGCCCCTTGAAGAACTCATGTATTAATGTTCAGAGTTGAACATTAATTAAGTCATGAAGGTTGTAATCACATCAGTGGATAAATCAATTGTGATGAATTTACTGGGTGGTAATCTAGGCAGGTAGGGTCTAGCTAGAGGAGGTGGGCCCCTGGTGTGTGACCTTAGGGACTGTACTTGTGTCTTTGAATCCCCTTTGCTTACTCTTGCTTCTGGTTTCCATAATGTGAGAGCGGAAGAATTGCTCTCTCACTCTCTCTGCCTCCCAGCCCCATCCCCTGAGCCCCGTCGAAGCCAGCCTGACATGAACTTAATCACTGAAATCGCCAGAACTGTGAGCAAATAAATCTTCCTCTAAGTTGTGGTGGTTAGTTGTTTTGAAGTGTATCAGTGAGAATGCTGACTGAGACACCCACTGACCCACAATAATGTATTTAACTTATCATGAAACTCAGCTCTACAGTTTGCTTTCACTTCTAGGGAAAAGGAGCTAATGTTTCCAATAATTTGAGATATTTGGGATTATCTCTGACATGGGATTACTCTCCTCCCTGCCAGTTATAGGGAGATTCTTTTTCCCTTTGCTGAGACAGTTCCTGCAGCATATTTGAGTGTAGAAACAGATCAGCTATCTATTACTATGTAACAAACCACTCCAAACTTGATGATTGAAAACAATAATCATTAATTGTTTGCAATTCTGTATATTAGCCATTTGGGCAGGGCTCAGCCAATAAAGTCTTCTGCTTGTCTCTCCTGTCTCATGCAGCAACAGTTGACTAGCAGCTTGGTAGAATCTGGTGACCCAGTGTTACACTATCACATGACTGGAGGTTGGTTTTGGCTTCCAGCTTGACTTCTCTCTCCATGTGGCCTCTCATTCTCCAGGAAGCTAGTCTGGACTTCTGGCCTCAGACTTCCAAAAGGGTGATTGTGGAAGCTGAAATACCTCTTCTTCTCTAGGTTCATAAATTGTACAACATCACTTCTGCTTCATGTGTTGGTCAAAACAAATAGCACAGCCTAGTCTAGATTCAGAATCCTTTCTTGATGAGAGGAGTAGCAAGGTCAATTGCAGAGAGACATGCAGGGATCAGTGGAATTATTGCAACCATTTATATAAATTGTCCACTGTAGGGCTGTTGGGGTAGAAGGGTGAGGAATAAGAGGGTAACTGATAATTTTGAAGTTCAGAGGACCTGAATTTCATTATCACTTTATTGTTTTCCTTGTAATGTGACCTGGGAAAGATTATTAACCTATCCAAGCTTTGATTTTTCACCTCTTGAGGATAATTCCTTCCTATTATGATTATTAAAAAATTAGAAATAATGTTTATAAACCCATCTAGCAAAGTGTGAGATTCATAAGATCTGTCAATAAGTAATTAAATCAATACTTCCTGAATACCCCCCTTATCCCACAGAGGTAACAGGGAAACTCAGGTTTGGGTCATCCTGACCTGGATGCTTTTCAGATGTTTTGAAATCATCTTATCCATAAAGAACTCACTAACTCTCCCTCTTGATCCCCCCCATCCTCATTTGGCACTTTCATGCAAATTAACATATAGCTATTCAATAATCACCCAAGTTAGGGGCCTAGGAGCCATACTTACCAATTCTCTCACCCTATACCAACCTCTTGGTAGGTACATACTACCCTCCTTTACATTAGTGTTTATTAGTTATTATTACCTGAGATGTGCCAGGATTTAGACAAAACCTGGAATTAACCAGTATGTGAGGCTGTGTGGTGAGGACAGTCAGAGGTAAGAGGTGGTGTGATCCAAGTGAGCGATAGCTGGGTATAGGTAGTGTTTACCAAACGGTACCATAGGGAAGCAGATGAAGTACATTGTGATGTATGGGTGGGGTCTGGAGGTACATTGAGAGGGAGAATCATTGGCAAAACAGAAGCAGAGAGGGAACAGGAATTCCTGTGACCAGATCAGTCAGAAAGGAGAAATGTGATGGAGACTTGTTATCTGAGGTTGAATGGATGCTTCCAGAAATCAGCAATTTAGAAAAGAATGGGGTTATTTTTACAGTAAGCAGTAAATACATAGCTTCTCATTTAGAAGGATAAATGGGTCTTACAAGTTCCAAGAACAGAAAAATACGGACATACTAGCTCATCCTCTAAATATATCAGACCTAATACATAATAAGGAAAAAGTATTTTTAGAACAGTTTAGCCATGTTATTTGATTTTAATATATATCAAACTAAAATTACCTAGAAAATAAGTCTGAGGCAGAACTAAAACTGCTATATCAAAAGCCAAAGTTTTTGTGATAGTTTGATATTAATACAAAATTTAATTTGCAGTTTTATTCTATTCTCTACAATAATTCTGAAGTTCCAAGTTATTTTCTTATCTAGATTTTAAGCATTCACTAACTTTTTACTACTCATTCGATTGTTTTATCTTTATTGACCTCTATGAGTACTAAGAAATAACTTAGGCTGTTTACTGTGAATTATTTCAACACTTAATTGATTTTAGAAATCAATGGTCCTAAAATAGTTTACAAAACAATTTCACACCCATAAGCTCTCCCAACTTTATAAATATAACAGGACACAATTTCATCAGTTATAATATAGCACCCTATACAGGATATCCAAATTGGAAAGTGACAAGTAAAAGTATATCTGTTTGCACATGACATGATCTTGGATGTAAAAACCCCCAAACTCCACCAAAACATTAGAAGTAATAAGCAAATTCAGCAAAGTTGCACTATACGTAATCAACATGCAAACATCAGCTGTATTTCTGTACAGTAATAATGAGCAATCTGAAAAGGAAATTAGGAAAACAATCCCATTGAGAGTGGAATCAAAAGAATAAAATGCTTAGGAACAAACTTAACCAAAGAGGCAAAACCCTTGTACTTTGAAAACTACAAAACATTGCTGAGAGAAATTAAAGAAGATAGAAGTGACTGGAAAGATATCTCATGTCATGAACCAAAACACATAATATTTTGTCAAAATGTCCAGGCTACCCAAGGCTTTCTGGAGATTCAGTGCAATCCTAATCAAATTCCCAATGGCCATTTTTGCAGAAGTAGAAAAAAACTCCAAATTAATGTGGAATCTTAAAGGACTCCAAATAGCCTCAATAATCTTCAAAAAGATAAAGCTAGATGCCTTGCATTTCCTGATTTCAAAAGTATATTACAAGGCTTCAATAATCAATACTGTTACTGACATAAAGACAGATAGAACAATGGACCAGAATAGACAGCCCAGGAATAAGCCCTTAGCTACATGGTCAAAAGATCTTTGACAAGAGCACCAGGGCAACACAATGAGAAAATTATAGTCTCTTCAGTAAATGGTCTTGGGGAAAGTGTGTATCTACATACAAAAGACAGAAGTTGGATCCTTTCTTTATACCTTACACAAGAAGTAACTCAAAATGGGCAAAACAACCCAAATGTCAGGCCTGAAGATATAAAACTCCCTGAAGAAAACATAGAAAAAAAGGTTTTATGGCATTGGATTTGGCAATAAGTTCCTGTATATAACACCAAAAGCCCAGGCAGCAAAGTAAAAATAGACATGGGATTACATCAAACGCAACATCTATATAGCAAAGGAAGCAATAACCAAAGTGAAAAGGCAGCCTATGGAATGGGAGCAAAGAGCAAATATGAACAAACCATATCTGATGAAGATTTATATTCAGAATATTTTTTAAAGTCCTACAACTCAGTAACAATTAACAACAGAATCCACAAATAACCTGACTAAAAAAATGGCAAAAGATGAGGTATATTAAAAAAAACAAACAGAAAATAAGTGTTGGCAAGGATGTGGGGAGAAATTTGAACACTTAGGCACTCTGAATAGGAATAGAATATGGAATGACTACTATGGGAAACAGTATGGAGAGTCTTTAAAAATTACAAATAAATTTACCATATGATCCAGCAATCTTATTTCTTGGTATATATCCTGAAAAATTAAAACCAAGATCTCAAAGAGATATTTGCACCCCACACATTGCAATTTTGATTGCAGCATTATTTGCAATAGCCAAGAGATTAAAAAAAAAAAAAAAAAAGCCGGGCGTGGTGGCACACGCTTGTAATCTCAACATGCGGGAGGCTGAGACTGGAGGATCCAGGTTCGAGGCCAGCCTCAGCTACCTAGTGAGGCACTCCGCAACTTAGTGAGACCCGGTTTCAAAATAAAGAATTAAAAAAATAGAGCTGGGGGATGTAGCTCGGAGGTAGAATGCCCCTGTGTTCAATCCCCAGTACTGCAAAAAAAAAAAAAAAAAAAGAACACTGAATGGATCCATTTATATGAAGTATCTAGAGTCTAAGTTTAAAGGCAGAAATTATATTTAGATTAAGATTTATTCATCTAATTTATTAAGGCATGTATTGATACATAGGCCTTGCTTCTCTTGTCCTTTCGTACTACTCTTGTCCTTTCTTGTCCTGGATAGTAATTGCCAGTGGTTGGAGAAAATGAAAATGAAAAAATCCTAGAGATCCAGTGCACAACCATGTATATAAAGATAATACTAATTCCAATACTAATTCCCTGTACACTTAAAAATGGTTTAGATGATAATTTGATATGTGTGTTTTTACCATAATAAAAAAAATCACCCTAATGGTGGGCATCATAATTAAAGAGATAAAATATGACACACTTAGGAGGACACTTGAAGACACTTGGCTCTTTTTTTTTTTTTTTCTTTTTTTGCCATACTGAGGATTGAACTCAGGGGCGTTCTACCTTCAAGCTATACCCCCAGACTTATTTTCTATTCTTTATTTTGAAACAGGGTCTCACTAAGTTGCAGAATGCCTCACTAGGTAACTGAGGCTGGCCGCAAACCCAGATCCTCCAGTCTCAGCCTCCCAAATGCTGGGATTATAAGCATGCGCCACCACGCCTGGCGACACTTGGCTCTTAATATGCACTTATATGTCAGTATTATTGCTACAAATTATTCAATTCAAACCTGAGTATAGTGACATTCTCATGTCCCCACAACTACCAAAGGGCAGCCCTGGGCCTTCAAGACAGGTTTTCTCATTCCAGAGCACATAGACTTTCTACTATTTGTTTCCTAAAACTGTAACTTTCTTCCTAAATGGTAAAAATTTAATTCTGGGATACTAAATCAAAATTTCAAAATCTATTTCAAAGTCTATTCCTTACTACCTAACCAAATAAATAAATAAATATGATCAATTTTAAGGATATGTGAAATTATTTATCATTCAATTTACCTTTTGGGAACTGTATATTCATTTTCCTCCATCTTTTATCTTATTTGACCCCATCCTTTTTTATTTCTCAGGTAGCCTATTTTAGTGTAGCAGAACAAATGGATCTTTAGTCTTTAACTGTATCTTTATTCTTACCCTCTGGCTCTGCTTTTGAAAATAGCCAAGGAGTTGGACCAACCAAGAAAAACTGCAGGGAGCTGGGATTGTATCTATTTTCTCTATTGGATTCTTGATACATTATGTGGTGCTGTGTTCATGTAGGAATAAATAAAAGAAAGCTTAAATGCTGTCAAAAAGAAAACAATCTTAGACTATCCAAGCTTGAAACAATCCAAGTCACCCATAACTGCTCCATGGAAGAACTGATCCCAAACACATTTCTGTGACCTACTACTCTACTCATAAATAATATAGATCAGTTATGGCTTATGTAAGATGTGCCATTGAAAGACACAATTTGTCTACCTCCTTTTGTGAAGATGCTAATGAAACATTTCTCTAGATGATAATGAAGAAGCAGCCTAAATCTGGCATGCTGTGATTTTGATCACTGGGTTAAGATGTTTCATTAGATTTTGAGCCACTAAGACTCTTTTTCAACCCAATTGGTGTCATTTATTTGAAAGGCAAAAATCTTCTCAGAGGAGATAGAGCATCTCTCAGAGCATCAGTAGGATTGTGGCAGGTTTTTTTTTTTTTCTTAGAAATCCTTGACAAGTGCACTCAAGTGGTGGTAGATGAGGGAGATTGGAAATTCTTGTTCAAGGGCTGGTATGGTCCAGTGTGGTCCATGAGTGTTTTCCTAGCACCAAAGAGAAGCAAGATTCTGGAGATAGAAAGACCAGAAAAAGAGTCCATTGCAATAGTTCAGGTGGGAAGTGAGACGGCTCCAAAATGGGTCACTGGTGGAAATGAAGAAGGAATAAGGTATTATAAACAAAAGCTTTTTACTTTCATGAAGGTAGGACCCACACCTTGGATCTAGTACCTTCACCCCGCAGGTAATCTATAGATGTTTTGTGAATGTATGAACTGATATAAAGTGAGGGTTCAGGAAAAACAACGTATACAAGATGACTTTATAATTTACAATAGTCCTCATAGCTGCAGGGTATATGTTTGAAGATCCCCAGTGAATACCTGAAATTGCATATATATATGTCTGTTTTCCCTTACATGTACATACCTATGAAAAAATCTGGCACAGTAAGAATTAATAATAATAAGTACTAATAAAATAGAATAATTACTATATTAAATGAAATAAAAGTTATTTGAACACAAATACTGTGAACAGTCGATCTGATAATCCAGATATCTACTAAGTGACTAACAGGCAGGTAGCATATACGACAACATGGATACACTGGACAAAGGGATGATTCACATTCCATGAAGTACAAGAATGGGATGGTACAAGATTTCATCACACTACTTGTATACCTGAAGTTTCAGAAGATGCAACCTTTGATAAAGGAGGATTACTATATTTTGGATTTTTTGCTCAGTTATCTAAGAGTGGCAGTTCCATTAGGAATTTTGAGCATGTCAAAAAGATAAATCTGACTACTGGGAAGATAATGTATTTGTTTGAGAAGGGCAGGTAGCAAGTAACTGAAAATCTGAGACTGACTGAGACCTAAAAAGAACACAGGGTAAAGTTTCAGGAGAGATCCCGAGTGGGGAAAGGGATTAGGACTCCACCAGTAGGTGGAGAAAGTTGAATCCTTTTGATGATTGAGGAAGTAGAGGACTGGTGTAGGAAGTTAAGAGAAGAGGCTAACATTCTTTTTTTTGGGGGGGGGGCAGGGATGGAGGGATCATGTATATTAGAAGAGGAAGAAAGAAGAAAACTGAATGGAGACAACCAAAGGGACTTTAATAGGCCGTATCCAAGGAAAGAAAGAATTTCAGGTATAAATCATAGTCAAAAAGTGTGAAACTGCCGGGCCGGGAGGCTGAGACCGGAGGATCCCAGTTCGTGGCCAGGCTCAGCTACCTAGTGAAGCACTCCGCAACTTAGTGAGACTCGGTTTCAAAATAAAGAATAAAAAATAGGGCTGGGGGTATAGCTCGGAGGTAGAATGCCCCTGAGTTCAATCCCCAGTACTGCAAAAAAAAAAAAAAAAAGAGAGAAAAAAGTGTGAAACTTTGAAGAGAAGATTGAGGTGTTCAAGAGAATCAAATAAACTTGTACTGACCTCAGAAGATGACTACAATTTCTAAAAATTAGCACATTCAGTAACATAACAACATTGAAGAGTGCTAGTGGATAGCTATTATGAGCCAGAGGGCCCATAAGGCATTGTCCTCGTAGTCCTCAAGGAACTGAGGACCCATTGATCCCTGATGGGTTTCACGTACTGTCACCTAAAAGTTAAGCATTAAAATTATTCCAATATCACAGAATTCAAGCTGGTAAAGATTCATCTTGCCCTATATCCAAATAGTTAGGCCTTCCTGACCAGTTTCTTTATGCTCAGCACTTGACTGCCATATTGCTAAGGAAATAGAGGGGCTCCCAAAGAAGATTGTTGCTGAAAGCTTCTGATTTAGTACTCAAACGTTTGGAAATCTCTGCATATGTACAAAGGCTTAAGGGGATTAACTAGGATGAAATACTGAGATCTGCTACTCAGTACAGATTTTCCTCAAAATCTCTAACACTCAGACAACCATGTACAGTGGCCACAACCTAGTGGACTCGTAACCCCAGTTTTTCTTCTTCCTCCCCATGGAAATGCTAACAATGTATGAAAAGTAAACCTTGCTTGTTAACAAGGCAGAAGAGAATGTACATCAGATTCCTGTCAGAGGTTCTGGATTCTATTTTACTTGCCAACCCTCATTTTCTCTTCTGAAAGAAATGACATGATTCATTCTCAACAATCCGAAACATTCAGTAATAGAACGATTCACTTTTCAGAAATCAAAAGGCATTGCAGGTTCTCTAGAATGCCAAAGATAAAGATAATGCAAATTATTCACAATTTATAATTTAAGTTTTCATCACTTTAAAATTATAGAATGAGTTTTAAGACAGGAAGATTATATATATACATATATACATACACACATAATATCTATATCTATGTATATATATGTAGATATCACATATACACATATTAATATGTGTGCAAATTTGTCACAGTAGGAAATTAATAACTAATAAGGTAGAACAACTATAACAGTATACTTAATAAAAGTTATATGAATGTAGTCTCTATTTCTGGAATTTTCTGTGTACTATTTTGGATGAAGGTTGTAGATATATATATAGAGAGAGGTAAACTAATTTGGGAAGGTTTTGTTTTGTTTTTTTTACCTAGTTGGGTAATTTCTGCATTTTCATACCTTTTCATTCAACTTGTGAGACTGGTCTAATGTTAATTCACCAACAGAACATCCATGTGCCCAAACATACTTGTGCGACTGCAGTGTTTCTCAAATTTGAACATGCATTTGAGTCAGATAGAGATCTGATCAAAACACAGATCACTGTGCCTCACCCCCAAGAATTTCTGATCCAGTAAGCCTGAAATGAGGCCTAAGAATTTGTATTTGTAGGCTGGGCGTGGTGGCGCACGCTTGTAATCCCAGCATTTGGGAGGCTGAGACCGGAGGATCCAGGTTCGCAGCCAACCTCAGCTACCTAGTGAGGCACTCTGCAACTTAGTGAGACCCTGTTTCAAAATAAAGAATAAAAAATAGGCTGGGGGTGTATCTCAGAGGTAGAATGCCCCCAGGTTCCACCCCTAGTACCGCAAAAAAAAAAAAAAAAAAAAAAAAAATGTGTATTTGTGGCCAGTTCTCATATCAGAGGTTCCCAGACTCCTTTGTTTCATAGTGCCCTCAATATCTCAGTAAATTTTTTTTCACAGTTCCCTTTAGAAGAGCTGCCAGACTTATCCACTGACTCTATTCCTGGGCCAAAAGAAATCATACACCCAGTTGTGTGCATTAAATAGTTAGGTCCAGACTACTGAAAGTATTTATTCTCAAGAACTTAGTAGCTATTTTTAAATATTCTTAAGTTGAAAGAAAAATAATACAGTCATTTCTCAGTATCCTTGAGGATACTGAGTATCAAGTTGGTTATATAAAATGGTGTAGTATTTGGATAAAACCTATACACATCCTTCTGTACTCTTTAAGTCATCTCTACTTTACTTGCAACACCTAATGTAATATAAATAGTTGCCATACTGTATTGTTTAGGGAATAGTGACAAGAATAAAAGTCTATATATGTTCAATAGAGACGGACATTTTTTTTCTGAATGTCTTTATTCACTTTAAAACCCATTGTATTCATGACTCAGAGACCATAAAAAAAGGAATTTTTTTTTCTTTGCATTTTCTATGACATTTTCTTTGACCCAGTTGAATCTGAAGACATGGAACACATAGATATGGAGGGTGGGTAATATTTTCTTTCATTATAGTTACCACAGTTATTTAATAAAGGGATGTGTGTACTGGTTGGACACTACAATTTCTCAGTCCTTGGAAATAGATTGGCCATTGCCACCCTTATTTTCTGTTCCACATCGACTTTGAAATAGTACCTGTTTTGTTTGGGTTTGGTTTGGATTAGTTTGCTTTTTGTTGTTGTTTGCTTGTTTATCACAGCAACTGCTGAAAACCCATCTTCACAAGATGAGGCCTCAGGGAAAGGAATGTTGAGAGGATCTTATGTTGGAAGTATGAACTACCTTGAAGTAGCAGTTTGCCTAGTTCTGACAAGTGTTCAGTGTGGCTGTGAGTCTTAAATTTTAAAATACTCCATGGCACCCATGTGGATTTTCTGGAATGCCCCAGAAAATGCCTGGCACGCATTTAGGGAGCCAAGGGCTCCAATGTTGTTGTTGTTATTGTTGCTGATGCTGCTGGTTAGAGGACTCCATTTTAAAAACCATTGTATCCATGACTCAGAGACGCTAAGGAAGGAATTTTCTGTTTTTGTTTTTGTTTTCATTTCCTATGACAATAATTAAAATCCTTAGAATATTGGAAAGCCAGGAAATGCAGATTAAAGCTGGACATGGTAGCACAGGCTTGTAATCCCAGTACTTGGGAGGCTGAGACAGGAGGATTGCAGGTTTAAGGACAGCCTCATCAATATAGCAAGATTCTCAAAACCTAGTGAGACCCTGTTTCAAAACAAAAAGTAAAAAGACTGGGGGTATATCTCAGAGGTAGAATGCCCCTGGGTTCAATCTCCAGTATCACACACACAAAAAAAAAATGCAGATCAATTTATATGCATTTATATTAATGACTTTTAAAAACTTCTATAGCAAAACATTGAATAGGAAAGGAATCAGAGAATGAATAAAGATACCATGAAGAGTTGTACATTTTGAAAGTAAAACACTTAAGATTGTGTGTAATTATTGTCATGGAGTCTTCTTAGTGTTTTTCAGTCTCAACTACTTAAACCTGGCAATCCCTGTGAGCTGGGTAACAATTATAGTCCTAATCTTACATGCAAAAAACTGATATGTCACGTTAGGTGACTTGCTGTAGACCAAAGAGAGCATGATTTGTTGGAGGCAAAATGCTATCATCACAGTATTTTAGCTTTCTTTAAAAAATAGTTATAAGAAACTGGATAATCATTTTGCATAGTTTAAAAAAAAAGCTTTCATAACTAATTTTCACAAAAATCATGTAAAGTAAGTGAATATCAAGTAGTCCTGTTTTACTAAGGAGAAATCCATGGCCAGCTATCAACAGCAAGGGGGAAAGTTACTGAAACATTTGAGAGAGCCCAGTGAGTAAAGGAGAAAAGGCAGCATGTTGAGTGAAGACACTGAGCTGAGAGAGAAAGGCTGGTGGTCACCATTAAAAATAGCTGGGCCAGGCGTGGTGGCGCACGCTTGTAATCCCAGCATTCGGGAGGCTGAGACCGGAGGATCCGGGTTCGCGGCCAGCCTCAGCTACCTAGTGAGGTCCTCTGCAACTTAGTGAGACCCGGTTTCAAAATTAAAAAAAAAAAAAAAATAGGGCTGGGGGTATAGCTCGGAGGTAGAATGCCCCTGAGTTCAATCCCCAGTACCGCAAAAAAAAAAAAAAAAAAAAAAAAAACAGCTGGGCATTTTCTCAGGAGAATCCAATTTAAAGCCCATTGAGGACAAAGGGACAGAAAAAAAATAGCTTTATGATAAGAAAAGTAGGTCCCAGTCAATGTCAAGGGGCAGATGTTCAGCATCTGCTGGACTGAATCGCTGCTTCAGTGGGGGTCAGAACCAAGAGATTAAAGAGAGTCTATTCAGACAAAGCAGCCTAGACCGTTTTCCTCTGCATACATGAATTTATAAGCCACATTTGCATACAAACATGGCCTAATGTATCTCCAGCTTGTCCACAATGCCTGAACAGTGAATGGCTTGTGCACTGAGCAGTGCTCCATCTCTGTTGTCCAGGTTTCTGGAATCGAGTTGCAGGACTCTGGAGGAGAAGAGAGGAGATAAGAGATCATAAATATAGTTTAATTTATATATATATATATATATATATATATATATATATATATATATATATACATACATATATTTGGAGAAAGAGAGAACCTGCACAGATACTAAATCCACAGATACTCAAGTCTCTTATGTACAATGTCATAGTATTTGCATAGAACCTGTGCACATCTTACAAATACTTTTTAACATTTCTAGATTGCTTATAATACCTAATAAAATGCAAATGTTATGTAAAGAGTTATATTGTTAAGTGAATAATGACAAGGGAAAAAAAAGTCTGTACATGTTTAGTAAGTATGGATGCAATTTTTTCCTAAATATTTTCAAGCTGCTATTGGTTGAATCTGCAGATGTGGGACCACTGGATATGGAGGGCCAACTCTATGAATGGGGTTGCACAATATCCTTGGCTTCAGGCATCCACTGGGGGTCTTAGAAGTCATCCCCCATGGATAAAGGGGGTGGTACTCCTATACTAAGATGACACTGAATTGGGAGTTGTTAATATCTTCAAAGTTTCAGGTAAAGCTCTATGGTCTCTAAAAGAGAAATGCCCCAGGGCCTGGAGTCAGAAAGAGCAATCTACAGTTTGAGTCCCAGTTTTTCCCCAGCTGGCCATGTGACCAAGACCATTCTAAACTGTCACTTTTCTCCCTTGTGGGTCTATAAAGAAGTCAGAAGTGAAGTGGTGAATGTGAGCGCATGCTGCAAGTTTTCATTATGCTCCCTCCGACTCAAGATGCTGTTCAGAATCCAAAACGCAACATCCCAAAACTTGCCCACCCTCGATCCCTTACCCATAGTGCAGGGAGCTCAAATGCCTATCCCTACAGTGCAGAGACGAAGTCTGAGCGAGTTCCCAGAGCTACTCAGCCACCACCCATGTGCCAGACCAGACAGAATCAGTCTCCCTGGTGCCTTGAGCAAAGTGCCACACAGGAGAGGCTGGCCCTGCTTTCTGCACACCTGCACCTCTCCCCAGGGCTTTATGCAGGGATAGCTACTAGGTCAGCAGCTTGAGAGTCTGGACCGTCCTTCATCACTGTCCCCAGCCTACTGCTGTTGAGACTGCCCCTCACCCTGAAGATAAATTCTAATTCTCCTTTATTTGTGAGGGTAATAGACTGAAGGGTTTCCTGGGAGGCAGCACTTCCAATTTTAAAATGAATGGTAGATCTCCCTAGAATTTGCCCAACTTAAACTCTGTCTCTTTCAAAATTAATGCCCCAATCTCTCCATTAGGAATTAAGTATTATTTTCTCTCATCCTTACATGATGGCAGATGTGGGATTATAGCTCTATTTTTGCTCCTCAAGTATTAGAATTCTTTCCCAAGTGTTTGTTTCTGGCACCATGTTTGTGGTATAATTCTTATCCTCCACAGTGCCTAGTGAGTACCCTACATATCTGAGGTACTTAAGAGTTGTTTGCATGAATTGAAGAAATTAATCATTCAAATAAAAAATGAATAGAGACGGACCTTAGGCATCATAATGGACTAAATAAACAGTGTTTTAGAAGAGATAATGTGATTCTCAGATGAATCAACATGAGGATAACAGGAAATAGGCTGAGATTTCAGCAAAAGAGAATTCCGCGCATCAAAAAACAGCCTTTGACCGGAAGCGTGAGGGGGGAAAAAGAAAGTGGATGTAGCTTGCAAAAAGATTATGAAATCTCTTCTCTCAAAGGTCATTAAATATGCACCAGCACCCATGTATCTTTGTTTAAGATGAAGATTTTCTGAAATAAGGGGCTGGACAAAGTGACACTGGAGAGAGTATTCAGGAGGGTTGCCTCTAGGAAACACAGGAGACCAGGATGAGTGTTCTCCAGATTTCCAGGGGGACCACACCCACTTTTCTTTTTAACCAAGGTAAGATGTGCATGTGCTGGCTTATTCCTGTCCAAGTAGTTGATGTCTGAGGTTTAGAAGTCAAGAGTGTGACAGTAAAGCTAACTAGAAGCACAAGATGCTATCACATTATCGCTGGCGACTTTTCCCATACACGATTTATTTGGGGACACTTAAGCCTCAGTGAATTGCCATTTGCCACTGAAGAAGGATGGTTCCAGTCTCCTTCTTTACCATGTGGACTGACCATCTGCTCAAGATAATTGCAAATTCACTTCCAGGACTCATAAAGTCGCCCTGTGTTCTTGCATGTCTTTGAAATGCCTCTGGGCAACTGCTCCTCTCTGCCGGAGCAGGCTCAACAGCTGTGGGATTCACTGGGGTTTGTCTCTGCTCCATTTCTGGCAGCAGGCAACAACCGCCCAGCCACTCTCCAAAAAAGCCTGCACATTGTAAACCCATTAAGGCTTAACTCCTAGGGGACAACAAAGAGAACTGCCTTTGAATGTCAGCTCTGTGTGGATCACAGAGCCTCTGGCACCCGGGCTTGTCCTCAGGGCCAGGGTGATCTGCAGGGAAAGTTACAAGCTTCTGAGGGAATATTTTCACAGGTTTCCCAAACAAAAGGTTCTTTCTTCCAACCCTGTTCAACTCCTTTCTGATTGCTAATTAACCAAACCTAGGGAAAAACAGGCCATTTCTGTAAACAAATTAGAACTAGTATGTGTTTGTGTGTGCGTGTGCATGTGCATGGTACTGTCAGTGTGAGTTTTAGTGTTTTTCTTATTTGTTTATTTGAAGTGACATTAAATGAAGCCTTGTTTTGAGTTTGGCAAGATAGCAGTGGGACTATCACAGGACACCTCATCTCTTCTAGTAATTTTTCCCATACACAGTCTTACAGCTATCTTTGCATATTACACACATTGCATCTTTTTCTCTAAGTCACCCTCTTTCCCCTTGAGAGTTGCTCTGATCTTCACCTGAGTGTGTGTTAGGGTTTGCACCCTGAGAGATATATTTCCGATGTCTTGCCCCATTTCTGCTATAGTCTCTATTTAGGAAGTTCCTTCTTGGCCCATCTGTCTTAAATTACTACATTGTTTACTTTCCCACCAAGAGCCCTCCCTCTGTTCTGTTTGTTGCTTACCTTTTGTATTTCATATGAACTAGAAGATTTGGATGCCCATTCAGAAGTACATATAGGCTGTTGGCAGTTTTTATTCCAGCTGCGTCACCACTTGGTACATGCTTCTACTTAGTCAAAGCTTGCCAGAGCCTAGTGGCCTTTTGAAATTATTGTTGAAGCTTTCAAAACCCTCCTTTAATTTTGCATTTTTAGTCACATATTAGTCGTTGGGTAAGCTTTATACTTCAATATATTGGATTTTTGAAAGATATTGCATTTTGTTTGCTTTGTCCACAGTTATGGTACTTATTGTGAGGTTACACATCAATTCAATCTTTGTCTTACTGATATTTAATCAGTATTTTCTATTTGTTTTAGTTATGGCCTTTTTGGTTGTAAGACTCTGTATGTTGGGGGAAAAAAGCTCTTCACAGGCCTCTAGTGGACATGTTATGGAACTGCAGAAATCTTCCATTCAAATGTATAACTCCATATAGGAATTAGGCAGTTACAAAAATATGTTCTTCAGCTGGCATTTAATTTGGAGTAAGTAGTATGTTCAGAGGAAAGGAAAATAAAAACAATGGCAAAATCAACGCTTGGTTGACTTTATCCACAGATAATTAACTGGTTGTCAACTCTTGCCTGTTGCAAACTGAACTAAATTTCTTTGACTAAAAAAATGTGGGCTAATAAAGAATCTATTTTATAGATGCAGGTTAACTTTAATTTCAAATTATAAGTTTAAATCAGCCATACTCTCAGTTCATTTTTATCAGTAATTTGAAATGCCTGATATTTTATTAGTTTAAATAAGAAAAATCAGTTTAAAGGTCTCATCTCAAAAAAAATAAAATAAAATAGAAAGCTGAAAATAATATGTTTTGGTAAAGAAGTATGCAAGGAAGTAACACTGTTCAAAGGTGGTCCCAATCTTCTCCAGAGACTCAAATCCGCCAGGGCTCTATCCTGGCCTTCTTTCAGTGATTTTCCACAAGCACTCTATGTACTCTCCATGCTTCCGTGCCTTGCTTTTATGTTCCTTTTGCCTGAAATAACTCCTCCCTTCCACCACTTCCCCACCTGGAAAAATTCTTCATACCCTTACAATTCCAAGTCAAATGCCATTTTTTACTTGCAACTCTCCTCCCCCACCACCTAAAGGTTGAAAACTACCCTGCTCCTATCCTGAGTACTAGCACAGCTTCTTGCATTTAGTGAAGATTACCTTTTACTGTTCTGAGAGGTAGTTGAAAGATATAGTATGGGCCAGATTAATAGACTTTTTTTTTTTTCTAAACATTGCCTGAACTAGGCTGAATATTAAATTTGCATGTATTTCCCAATTGTTTACTAAATGTTCTTATCTGAATGGTAAAATTAAATTTGAAAACTACTGTTCAAATTTTACAATTTGAAAACAACTGTACTCTTAATTCATTTTATCAAGAATTTGAAATGCCTGATATTTTAATAGATTTAAAGTTTCAATAAAATGCAATCAGCTTAAATGTCCCATCTCAAAGAAGTTGAAAATTATATGATTCAGTAAAGAAATATGCAAAGAAGTACACAAATGGGAATAGCCTGGCAATAACCTTTTACTAAAGACTTCCTGTACCTCTTATGAGGAAAAAATGAAGGAATTGGAGTGATTAATGAGATTGAAATGACCTTTTATTTGCAAAAGAATAAAAGAGCACAAATGAAATTTAATTGTAAGAATAAGTTCCTTGGAGCTTGTTATTCAGTGCAGGTTGCCATAATAAAATACCATACACCAGGTTACTTGAACAAAAGAAGTTTACATTCTCACAGTTCCAATATCAAAGTGCCAGCATGATTGGGTTGTGATGATGAGGGTGTTGGTGGCTTGCAGACAGCCACCTTCTCTCCGTGTCCTCACAAGGAGGAGGAAGAGCAGGTCCTCTGATGTCTCTTCTGATAACAACACCAACTCTTTTATGGGAGCCCCACCTTCGTGGCCTCACCTAACTCTGA
Organism: Graphiurus murinus; assembly: GCA_004027655.1. Taxonomy (NCBI): domain Eukaryota; kingdom Metazoa; phylum Chordata; class Mammalia; order Rodentia; family Gliridae; genus Graphiurus; species Graphiurus murinus. Next base: position 83,368 of record PVLC010002925.1, read on the forward strand.
TTACTTCCTGAAGGCCCCTTCCCCAAATACAGTCATATTGGGGGTTAAAGCTTCAACATATGAAGTTGGGAGAGACACAATCCCATCCATAATCAGAGCTTAAATAAGTCACTTGGTGTGAGTGTTACTTCAGTTATATAGTTTTCCAAATTTATAATCAAACATTACCACTAGAAGGAAATCACATACAAATATAAAGGAGTTTTTAATTAAGGAAAAGATTTAGAGAAAAACACAAAGCAGCATTTTATTTTAAAAAATATAACATATTAAGGATAATTGTGCTTGATGAAATAAGAATGTTAAATGTTCTAAACTCATCCAATATTCAGCTATGTGGTAGCATCAGTTCTATGGAAAAGTTACTTATTAACCGGTGTGGTGGCGCATACTTGTAATCCCAGTACTTGGGAGGCCAAGACTGGAGGATCCAGGTTTGCAGCCAGCCTCAGCAACTTGCAAGGCCTTCCTCAACTTAGTGAGACCCTGTTTCAAAAGAAAGAATAAAAACTAGGGCTAGGGGTGTAGCTCAGAGGTAGAATGCCCCTGGGTTCCATCCCCAGTACCTCAAAAAAAAAAGTTACTTATTTTTTTAAAGTTCAAATGTTCTAATGTTAAATCCTTAGACACACACACACACACACACACTCACACACACACACACACACACACACACACACGAGTCTCAGTTATCATGAAATACCTCTTTCCTGAAATATTCACTTTATTCTCATTTGTTCCTAAAAAGAATCATATGGTATCTTAGTCTATTTTCTGTCACTATAACAAAGTACCTGAAATTGGGGTGATTTGTAAATGTTAGAGGTTTGCAAAACTTATGGCTCTGGCAGTTGAGAAGCCCAAGAGCATGATACTGGCATCTTCTAGTGATTAGGATCTTCTTGCCGCATCACAACATGGCATAGTGCATCCCATTGTGATACAAAGCAAGTGTACCAGGAAGCGCTCACTTTTACAACAAAGTCAGTCCTGTGATAACCCTTCAGTCCATTAGTGGATTGATCCATTCATGAGGACAGAGCCCTCATGATCCATTCACCTCCCAGAGGTCCCATCTCTCAACACTGCTGCACTCAGGAACAAATCTCCAACACATGAAATTTGGGGAACACATTCAAACCATAGCTTATAACCATCACAATTAGTTAACTAACTGGAAAATCAGAAGTCAAGTAAACCACTTCTCTATACAGAGTGGAGAAGATATGGTTATACTAGCAAAGCATTTTTGAGAAAAATGTACAGAGATGATGATGCTTTAAATCTTATATATAGTATAGTCCTTATCAGTGTCACCATTGTTTCCTGAAGGAACAGAAACACAGTAAAACCAGCTCAACCATGAAGGGAGAATGTAGCAGTCATTAAGGCTATTTCAAGAATATTCTAATGTAATTCCTTTGACATGTGGTAGGATTGAACTTCCTCTTTGATGTTAGGCATGGTCATGTGACTGACTTTGACTGATGAAAAGTGAATAGAAATGACAGAGTTCAATTCCAGGTAGAGGCTTGAAGAGTCAGCACATGCTGCCATGTTCCCTTCCTGCTGCTGTGTGGATTGTTGAGGTAAAGTCTCCTTGAGCTTTTCCCTTAAGGGACTAAGAGAGACTGAGTTCTCTTGCCAACACTTAGTAGACATATAGAATGAGAAGTACACTCTTATACTAAGCTGCTAAGATTTGGGGACTACCTGTTACTGAAGCATAACCTAGCCTATTCTGACTAATATGGAGTGATTGTAAAGATATAGACCTGTACCTCAAATCTAAGACCAGGAGAGAAGATATAGTTGAAGTTTGTGGGAATCAAAGTAAATATCTAGAAATAACAGAGCATTATCTCTATCCCATTGTTTCTCTCCTCAAGTTGCAGGTTACTTTCATTCAGCTAGTCAAACAACTTCCTCTGCTTCCTTACTCTAGACATTATCTAACAAAACTTCTATCTTTTCTCTCTACCATAGCCTCTAATTGTGCTTTAAATAACCCATCTCCATTTCCTCAGAGTAGGAATCTGATAGGGTTGACCAAGCCTATGCTAGGGCCTCTTGTAATCAGCTGTGGATATCACCCAGCAAACCTCGCATATAGAAAATTCCTATATCTGGATACAATAATGGTTAACATTTAGTGACCCTTTACCATTACCAGGTGATGTTTCAAGTACTTGCATGTGTGGAATTATCCACTCCTGCAACCACCATATGGCACAAGTATTGTTATTCCCACTTTACAAATGTGTAAGCTAAGGCACAGAAAATTGCTTAGGGTTCACTTCCAGGAGTGGTAGAGGCAGGATTTAAATACAGGCAGTGTGGCTCCAGAACCCACACTTTTCTCTATATAAGAAGTTTTTAAGTATATTTTACCTATACAGCCAGAAACTAAATAAATGTGAACTTCTGAAATGTATCCAGTTTGTCTTTGGTTTTGTTTCATGACAGCAATATGAAAACATCACTCTTACAGAAGCAGAATTGGAAGTCTGTACTACACTGTCTGAAGCTGCTGTCCTCAGATAACTCTTCACATCTTCCTCCAGACGCTCAGCACTGCCAATAAGTGCTGGGTAATCTAGGACAAGTTGGATGACTTCCACCAAAGATGTTTTAGTTGACTATCAGATCTTAACTAAATTAATCTGTGGTCTGTTTTCAGAAATGAAATTCTGTAGTAATCCCAAAGTAGAAAATGGGTTTCTATTCCCTCTTCCCTAAGAAAGTACTATATTTACCAATCGTTTAATTTATCAGTGCTTTACAGGCCAGTGATCAACATGAAATTAATCCAGTCTTAAGAAGAGTTGGCCTGGGAACAAATAAGAATTGTAGCAGTTAGACCCAAGGCCATGTTTCTTCATATTACTAAGGAACTCTCTGTGTGACATTATTCATTTACTAAATAGGAACTTAGAACATTTTGCTGTTAGCTAAAAATTTCAGTTGGCTGAGAATTTTTAGAGCATTGCTATTTATATGTTATGTAGATAGCACGTAGAGAGCTGCCTCATTCCTTCTTTATCTGTGACATAGAGAACTATGAAGAAAAAAAATAAGTAGAAACTCAATATATGTGAACAGTGAGTGTGTTGTAGGAAAAGGCAGCAGACGGTTCTCTGGAAATATTCTTTCTCTGTTAATATTATATATCAGCTGTGCATACAGAGATGCATGTGCCATCATGTAGGTACACAGAGCCTAAAGCTTAGAAGTGCTTCGTTTAAGCTTCTGTTGTTGCTATCTTGAAATTACTCACAACTGTTTTAATTGTCATGTAATACATATAACATAAAATTTACTATCTACAACAATTTTGTGTCTGTGTGTGTGTGTGTAGTACTGAGGATTGAACCCAGGGGTACACTATCACTAAGCTACACTCCCAGCCCTATTTTATTTTTTATTTTTGAAACAGGTTCTCACTAAGTTGTGGAGGACCTTACTAAGTTGCTGAGGCTGGCCAAGAACCTATGATCCTGCTGTCTCAGCCTCCCAAGTACTGGGATTACAGATGTGCTGCCACCATGCCCTGCTTCCACTATTTTTTAGTGTATAATTCAGTAGTGTTAATATATTCACATTCTTGCACAACGTATCTCTAGACCTCTTTTCATCGTATAAAACCAAAACTCTAAAGCTGGGCGTGGTGGCACATGCTTGTAATCCCAGTACTTGGGAGGCTGAGACAGGAGGGTCCACGTTTGTGGCCAGCTTCAGCTACTTAGTGAGGCCCCCTGCAACTTAGTGAGACCGTGTTTCAAAATAAAGAATAAAAAACACAACTAGGGATATAGCTTGGAGGTAGTATGCCCCTGGGTTCAATCCCCAGTACCACACACACAAAAAAAACCCTCTATACCTATAAACAACAAATTCTCATTTTCCACACCCCGGCACCCTCCCCCACATCTCCTGAGAACCACCATTCAACTTTCTTTTCCCTTTTGATTTCACTAGGTACTTCATATAAGTAGAATCATGTAGCAGCTATCTTTTTGTGCCTGGCTTATTTCACCCAGCATAGTGTCCTCAAGGTCCACCCATATTGTAGTATGTGTCAGAATTTCCTTGCCCTTTAAAGCTGAATAATATTTCATTCTGTATATTTATTCATTGTGCTTATCCATTCTTCTATGGACTGGCACTTGCGTTGTTTCCACCTTTGAGCTATTGTGAATAATACTGCCATGAACTTGGGTTTTTAAGCATCACTTTGAGACTGAAATCATTAATAATTGTTGAGCAAGGAGTCTGTGTTTTCATCTTGCACTGGAATCTACAAGTTATGGAGCCAGTTCTGTCTGGGGGCGGGGGGGCTGGCGAGAATGAGCCAGAGCTCCAAGGAGTGTTGGGTTGGCCAAGCCAAGGGGCAGGAGGGCTCCACTTAGGATCAGTGTGGAGCTGACTCAGAGGGAAGAGGGGGACACACATCAAAGAAATTCAGAGCTCTCTAATGTCAGTTTCCAAGTCCAACTGGTTGCAGAAGCTGATGCTGTTATTAAAGCAGGCACAAAGGTCTGATTATAACTTTTTGATAAGATGCCGTAGGAATGTGGCTTAATCACAGTTCCTCTGCCCATCAGCTATAGGTCTGGAACCCTGTAGCTGCCTATTTCCATGCTGTTCCCTCCTGCTTCTCTACTCTAGAGTCTTGGTCACTTGGTGACCATCTTCCTTTCTCCATGGAAAGTTATTGTGAGATTTCTTCTAGTTATTCTCATATCCACCACCAGTGTCTTATACAATACTCTGTATATGATCAGTACAATAAATAGATGTTTGTCATATTTTAAAAATGGAGGAAGAAATTATTTTCAGTTATCCAGATTCTAGGTTTACTTTTAGGCTCTCTTTTTAAAGAAATAATCTTACAGTTATTCTCAGTTTGTGATTGTGTGTGTGTGTGTGTGTGTGTGTGTGTGTGTGTGTTGTGTGGTTTAGCATAACCAAGCATGGAAACATGTGACCTAATCTGTATTTATCAGTGTTCTTCTCTGTCTTTTCGATATCAAAATCTCAAAGTAGAGTTTCAAGAATATATACAGTTATCTGCTCTTCACAGACAACTAAGTGAAAGATAAGTAGATATGTTGTGGTCATGCCATCTTGAATTTACATATATTCCTGCTGTGTTAAGGTATTGGCAGCAATTCTTACAATGTTTTATTTAGCAGAGAGTTAAAAGGTTGTTATAAGTTGACAAGTGAGGTGAATGGGCATCATCATGTAGGAACAGTGTGGACTTTAGAGAGACGTACTTTGAAGTTTGGAGTGAATTTAAATACAGAGTTAGCTACTTCTGTGTAGCCTGGAATGCCAATTAAATCTCTGAAATTATGTTTCCTCCTTTGTAGAATGGAGATAAAGTGTGTGTGTGTGTGTGTGTGTGTGTGTGTGTGTGTGTCCCCTGCTCCAAGCTTTGCCATTAAGCAGACATTTAGTAAATGTTCGTATCCCTGTCTTTTTCTTTAGAAATGATGACTTCTTTGTTTACTTGTCCTGCTAGACTGAATGCTTTCTGATGGAAGTAGTAACCCAAACTTACTATCTTTGGTCCAACACAACTCTTGGCCTTATAATTTTTCAGTAAAGCTGCATTTAAAAAAAATTCATGTAGCCAGGCATGGTGGTACATGCTTGTAATCCCAGTGCTTGAAACAGGAGGATCCCAGGTTCAAGGACAGTTTCAGCAAAAAGTGAGATTCTCATCAACCTGGCAAGACCCTGTTCAAAATACAAATTTTTAAAAAAGGGCTGAGGGTATAGCTCAGAGTAGAATGTCCTTGGGTTCAATCCCCAGTACCCCCCACATATACACACCAAAAAAAATCCATGTTACATTTGTACCTATATTAATTTAAATGTAATATTTTAATTAAGATGTTTCTTATTTCTGGCTACTGCCCTCTTTTGCTCTTTCCTTGAGCTTTCACCTTGGATGGAACTTTTTTGGAAGAGCCATCTGATGAGACTCAGCACAGCAATGAACACAGAGGTCTTGAGGAGATGGTCCTCCTTGACTTGCTAGGCTCCAAGGCCTATGCCCTTGTGAGTGTCTATACTTGTACCACATGTATAGAAATGTCACAGCAGCTGTCTGGCTCCTTACTGAGAAAATAAATGTTCTCTACTTTGCTCAGCCTGAAATAGCATATTGGGCAAGAGCAGGCTGGACAGAGAGGACTTTAAAGAAGCTAGCTATGGCAGTAAATGGGAGGCACTAGTACCCTGAAGTCAGTCATGAGGGTGGGGCTGGTCACCAGTTTGCCTTCACCTCCCCACTCCACTTATTAGCCCAGTACTCAATTTGTACATGCAACAATGAGCCAGGAAAATGAGAAGGTCTTTTCAAAACTCGTGTCCTGTAGGCTACGATGGGGGATGAATGGTCAAATATCACCAACCACATTTGTGATCCTGAGAAGCTAGCTAATCCATTTCTGGTTTTAGATGCCCTGCATGCACATGCTTTAGGGAAATGTTATTCTCCCTTTCTTTTAAGACATCTAGAAATTGGGATTTCTCTGCTTCCAGTAGTCTTCCATTTCATTAGTTCTTAAATCACATCTGGCCCAGGTGACAGCCACATTTCCTGGTGAGCACACTGGCCTCAGATGTGATAAGCATTGTGCTGTCCAAGTTTCATGGATCCAAACTTGGGCTGTGTCATGATCAACAGAACAAAGCGTCCTCAGGTTTGGTTTTAAAGAGTAAGTAAATGAATCATAATACATCACAAAGTGAAAGAATGGTTCTAGACACCAGAGGACATTGTTTGGAAAGTTGGCTGGGAGTTGAAATATAGGAGATAAATCTTTACTGGTTTCATTTTGTTTTGTAGAAGTAAAGCAAATATTAGTGATATTAGTTATGTTTACATTAGCAAAATGCCTCGTTAAGAGAAAAGGGTTATTTTGGTTCATAATCTGGGAGGTTTCAATCCTTTGGGCCTCTGGAGAGGCAGCACATCATGGTGGGAGATCATGGTAGAGCTAGCTGGTCACATCATGGCAGCCAGGGAGCAAGAGAGACATTGAGAAGAGGCTAGGATTCCAATATTTCCTTCAAGAACATTCTCCAATCACCCAAGGACCTTCCATCAGGCCCCACCTCTTAAGGTTCCACCACTTCCCAGTAGTGCTACCCTGGGAACCAAGCCTTTAATACATGGGCCTCTGGAAGATACATACCCAAACCATAGCATTAGCTTTGTGGCACTAAGGTGGGCTGGGAAGAACAAAAGCCATGCTTTGAGCTTGGGAACTTTAGAAACAGAAACCTATCTGGTGATGAAACATGTGCTCTTTTCAAGGAAGAATCCTTAAGTGAAAGCAAAATTCCACCAACCAGAGATTAGCAGGCCCAGCTCTAGGTACGCTTTGTTTTTTGTTTGTTTGTTTTTATTTTCAGTCACCCCTCTCCCCAGCACATTCATTTTATTTCCTGGATTCTCTGAAGCACTCCCTCTAAACTGAGTAAAGCATTTTCTTGTTCTTATAAATATATTCTTTTGGAGGAAGTCATGGTTTATGTCTTCGGGGAAAATCTACAGTTAGAAACTAATGCTTCCAGAGGATTTAAATATGATTCTGTCTCCCTGGAAACCAGGCCTCATCCTGCTGGTTGAACACATTTCTCATAGGAGATCAGCAGCACCTGAATCTCTGGACAGTGAAGACCACCTTGAAACTCGAAACATCTGTGGCATTTTGAAGTGCATGGCATCCTCTTTTCAAAAGCTCACACACCAGACAGCACTGCGAATTGTGAATGTTTAGCTTTAGCTATTATTATAGGATAAAGGAGGGTGTGTGTGTGTGTGTGTGTGTGTGTGTGTGTGTGTGTGTGTGTGTGCAAGGTAATGGAAAAGAAAATCTGGGATTAATAAAAGCTAAGGTTTTTAATAAGTGCTGAAGTCACTGAAGGGTTGTTGTAGCTGGCAGATGCCGCTATCACTGTGTGCTGATGTTCCTGAATTTAGATTACTGGGGGCATTACAGGAGAGTAGCTAATCTTTTGTGGCCAGTGCTGCTTGCCTGTGTTGATAAGTGTGATTAACAACTTAAAGTCAAATGCATTAGCAAATGCCTTATAGCTGCCAGGAATTCTCATGGCCACCCACGCTTCACAGCAAAATGAGAAACACAACAAATTCCAGGAGCCTAGGATTCCTAGACCTTTCTGGATATGCATGCCCCCAAGTTTAGTTTTTAAGTTGGTTTCAATCAAGTCATGAAGTCTATTGTTAGAAAGAAGTCAGATATAAACCCAAAACAAAACAAAAAAAAAATGAGGAATGTGCTTTTTGTTTGTGAGGTTGTAACAACATGCTATTTGTTAAAGTTTCAGAATCTCCTTTAGGTCTGCTTTTTTCCCCAAAATTTCAACGTGAACTTTTAAAGTGATACTTGATGTTTTAGAAATTTAGTTGCACAATCCAGTTTTTTTGTTTGTTTGTTTTTGTTTTTGCGGTACTAGGGATTGAACTCAGGGGCGTTCTACCTCCGAGCTACACCCCCAGCCCTATTTTTTATTCTTTATTTTAAAACCGGGTCTCACTAAGTTGCAGAGTGCCTCACTAGGTAGCTGAGGCTGGCCTCGACCCCGGATCCTCCAGTCTCAGCCTCCTGAATGCTGGGATTACAAGCATGCGCCACCACACCCGGCTGCACAATCCAGTTTTTAAGGCTAATCCTCAAAGCTGTAGGCTACTTACAAATTGGGCAAAGCAATGATAGGTGAGGTATTATTCAAAACTGCTTAGACAGTGGAGAAATCCAGCTTAGACCCATGATCAACCCAGCTTGCAATGTGACCAGGAGCTTTGTTCTTTTCAAACTGCAGCTTCACAATTGATGGTCATTAGCATGTTAATTAAAGCAGGCCCTAGTGCTTGGGGTCCTGTCAGGAATTCTGGGTTTCTCTGTCCAGGATAAAAGATGCCACCACTGGAAAATTTAAAGATCTGATATTTACAAGTTAAGTATTAGTAGAAAGAAGGAGAGAAAGGACAAGCATGGAATTAGAGTAGACAATCCCAGAGAATAGCAATGCCAGTTGCAAGAAGCAAATCAGTTCTTGTAGCATTGCCATGAACACAATGCATGAAATTGGCTCGTCCCAGCAGGTAGTTTATGCTTTCTGCCGCACTGTTGACTTTCACTCATTTGCGGCTGCTGAATGCCAGAACTTCAAGTACTTTCTCTACCACCTGGAAGCAGGAGTGTGTTCCATTCCTTAGCAACAGAAACAGAGCCAACTCTCTGGGGCCTCAGATTTACAGTAAAGGGGCTGATGTGTGGGAGATTCTTTTTCTTTGTTTCTGGGGGTTTTGTTGTTTGTTTGTATCATCACTTAAGAACCTCTTGTGAACCATTCTTGAACCATATGATTTTGTTTTCCCTGCTTTCAGTATGACTTCTCAATACACATTGACTTTTGCTGACAAACAAACAAACAAAAAAATAGCCCCACTTCTCTCCCTTTCTTTTTAGGTAATATAAGCCCAAAGTCCATGAGGTTTGGAATTTTACTGATAGTGCAATAAGAATCCCTTATGCACAGTGGAACATCCACAGAAGAAAACAGAGTTGGCATTTTCAAACTATATCTGCTGTGGAATTGAGTTCTTATCATTCAAATTCCATGTACAGCTGTCATTGCTCCTAAGGTTGATTTCAGAGCCCTCACACAATACATGCGCTGTCTGACTTTTCTTATGGAATCTCTAAAGATAAAGGAAGTTCAGAAAAATTGTAGTCAATAATCTAAGGAGCCAATGCATTACATTAATATACTTCAAAATAAAACATATCAGAGATATACTGTGTATTGCTTTGATCTAGAAACACAATGGTTTCACAAAACTTCCCATTTAAATAATGCATACAGCAAAGTGAAAATTAATAATTTTATAAGAAAAAGTAACATTTTTGCCAGAAAAAAAAGAAAGGGGATTTAATAGTAGATATTATATGATAGATTGTGCCTATTTATGAATGTAAAGGAATTTGTAGAGCCTATCTTTTGAGTACACTGTAAACATGGGTTTGTTTGGTTCTTAACATTACCTGGAATGCTTGCTACTGAAATTGTGTTGGAAGCACACATAGTATTCTGAGAACCTGAGAGCCACAAGTTACAACTTGAAAATGGGTTCTGTGACCCTAGATGGTGTGGAAAGTCCCAGAGCACTCTTTGTGTACTTTGCACCTGCCTACCCTGCCTGCAGGACCCCTGTGCATTAACATGTCACCTCTTGCCTGTGCTCTGGGTGCATGCGTAACCAAGCAATTTAGCACCTGAAAGTTCATTTCCACTGCCATTAATAAGAATGTTAGAAAACAAGGCAGGCATCCTCTGAATACCTGTGTGAATGCAGGAGAGACAGGCTCTTTCCTTCAGGAAGTAAAGAATTGAACACTTAATTTATTTTTTTTTCATTTTTGAGTTTGTGTATTTATTTATTCATCCATATATTCTACCATACTGCCCAGCATGTGAAATCACTGGAGAGGGGTAGAAGTGGAAGATCTGTCAGCTTTAGGGGGCAAGTGACTCCCTCACCCCAGAAAGGCATGAGCAAGCATGCTTCTAATGCCTTTCAGGAGTGACTCTGCTTCCTTGGAGTGGCTCCCAGCACCACACTTCTGACTATAGTAGTCACTTGGATTCTATTGATCTAAGCTAGTAACTTTCTTAATTGTTCACTTGAAGATTTCCAAGACATACTATTACGTGAACAAAATAAGGCTAACAATAATGGTTGTATATGTATATATGGACAATATGTATATTTTTATATACGCAAAATATGTGTATATATGTGGGGCATACACATATACACACACACGAACACAGAGGTGTGTGTGTTACAAATTAGAAAGGATATAGACCAAGCTCTTAATGGTGACTACAGGGAGGAAAGTGAAAATAAGAGTTGGGAATAAGACAGGCTTTTACTTTTTTAGCCTATATTCTGTATTGTTTGAATTTTTTACAGTGATATGAGAATTTTCAAATTTAGAATTATATTCATATCAATACAAATAATGCTTAGTACAAACTTCTGTGTTTTTTTCTAATTTATTTTTGCCAAGAAATTAGTAAATTTCATAGTAATTATAGCCAAAAAGAAACGCCTTTTTTGAGCATTCAGGTCAAGCAAACTTTGGAACTTTTGCTGACCTTCTTAAATGTCCTGTGGTTCCATGTCCTTTGTGTGTTCATTGTGAACTAAAGTAATCAAATAGGCCATACACAACTTTTAGGTACTTTTTATCAGATAATGGTAGCCTAAGAAGTTTTAAGGCAAAAAAGGATCGACTACTCTCTCCAAAACCTCATAACAAAATCATATTGGTAACAAACATAGGACCAAACTCTTGTCAGCTATAGAGACATTTGCTAAGCAACAGTGGCTGGGGGTGTAGCTCAGTGGTAGAGCTTAGCATACATGAGGCCCTGGGTTCAATCCCCAGCACCAGTAAATACACAAATAAACAAGCAACCACATATTCACAAATCAGTTCCTATAACCTGTGTGCAGGCCTGAAGTCCTGGCTTTTCACTTTCCTTTCAAATGCTTCAACCACAGCGTTAACCCTTAACGTAAAAGATTCACTTGAGGCTTGAAGTAAACACGGAGATTCCAAACGAGGATTCTGTCACCCTAGTAGTCACCACCAGGCCAGCAGAAATGTACACCTATAGCTGGACACAAGATCATTAAGGGCTTTAGACTAGGGCATTATTACCAGACAGATAGGAAAAGATTTGATCAAATTTTTACACTGAAATACTTCTTAGCCAGTCCATATTTCTTTCTTTTTTTTTTTTTTTCTTCAGTACTGGGGGTTGAACTCAGGGGCATTCTACCTCCGAGCTACACCTCCAGCCCTATTTTTTATTCGTTATTTTGAAACAGGGTCTCTCTAAGTTGCAGAGGGCCTCCCTAGGTAGCTGAGGCTGGCCCCAAACCCGGATCCTCAGGTCTCAGCCTCCCAAATGCTGGGATTACAAGAGTGCGCCACCACGCCCGGCCAGTACATATTTCTTGAACACTTTAATCTACCAAGCACACCATTCAATGGCCAGTACTTCCACCAATTGAAACCCATTTCTGACACTCAGAATGCTCACTGGAAGTTGTAACAGCCGATTCTGAAGTACAGGGTCCCTCTTTAGAGTACCAGCTAGACTGTGTCCCTAACTTGGAATGCTTGGTTAAATGCTAGCAGCACCTGGGTTATAGCTTACCCTAAGTAACCCACTCATAATATGGCACCATATATGCTAAAGTATTTTAAAGTAGCTTAAAGACAAGTATTGCAATTAGCTCCTCTTGGAAAGAATCCTCAGTTTCTTGAATTACAGCTAATCAAATTCAACCCTTTGAGTGTAACTATAACCACCTATATTTTCAAAATTCTAACAATGGGATGATAGATAACATGTATTGGACATTTATGCCAAGCTCTGCTGCAAGCATTTTGGATATATTAACCCACTTAATCTGAATAGCAATCCTACCAGGAGTACCATTATTATGCATTTAACAGTGAGAGGTCACAAGAGATTTGTTCAAGTTCACACAGCTTGCTTGCTTGCTGTCTCAGTGTCTTAGAACTCATTCCCTACACTGGGAGTGACCTTCTCTCTTAAGTGCACTGCCTTGAAAGGCAATCTCTGCCTATGTGAGTGCTTTCTGGATTCTTCCATTCCCACTCCCCAACCTAGATGCGGTCCTTCCCTGTGAACCTGTACTGCACTCTTTCTTCTCCTCAATTTAGGTGTACAGATTGAGTTTTAGGTACACAGATTGAATATCCCTAATCTGAAAATCCCAAATCTGAAGTTTTCTGAATACCAACATGACATCACAAGTGGAAAATTCTATAGCATGAAAGTTTGTTTCTTGCACAAAAGTATTAGAAATATTGTATATAATTATCAGGCTATGTATATAAGGTGTATATGAAACATAAGTGAGTTTTGTGTTTAGGTCTTGTCCCCAAGATATCTCATTGTAAATATTGGCAAATACTCCAAAATTTGAAACACTTCTCGTCCCAAGCATTTTGGATAAGGGACACCTTATCCAAACCTGTAATTTCATGTGTCCTTGTGAGCTAGCTGTTCCAGAGAGAGCTGGCAACATGCATCCTCTGAGGTGAGTAGTATAGAATGTCTTGTATATTATAGGAATAAAAAAATATTTATTAGACTAAACTACTTCACAGTTAGTAAATTCCCTTACCCAAAATTATTATAATCCTTCCATTCGAGAATAACAGATCACATAATTGGAGCCATTATGAAGGCAGCTTATCTTTTCAATGTCTTTAGTCAAGAAGCCATCATTAGCTGGGTGTGGTGGTACACGCCTATAATCCCAGTATTTAGGAGGCTAAAACAGGAGGATCCTGGGTTCAAAAACAACCTCAGCAACTTTGTGAGGCCCTCAGCAACTTAGTGAGACTCTGTTTCAAAATAAAATAAAGCTGCAGTGTAACTCAGAGGTAGAGTACCCTTCCCCAATACCACCCCCCATACACACACACACACACACACACACACACACACACACACACACACACATCAAAGAACTCATCATCAGCTGCAGGTGCAGGTTCCGGCAGGGAAGAAACAGGTGCCACTGTTATCGTCCTTAGCCTTAGCCTGACATCCACAGCTGCCCAGCTGCAGTGACTCAGCCCACATGGAGGAGGGTCCTGCTGGACTGGCAAGCTCGTTTTCTGCTAGCCACAGCAACAAGGGCTTGCAGCCCTGGTTAGGTTAGGAAAATTTACCCCAATAATCCATGGACTTTCATTAAAGGGATGTTTACAAATATCCTGGTTCTTGACTCAAGCGCATGGTCAGCAGGACGATTTTCTTACAGGAGGAGGTCAGAAAGGGGAGGGGTTGAGGTGTTGAGTACAGTAAACTGTATCAAAGCTGGGGCCCTGGAACAAAGCCTCTCTTCTTACTTTCCAATGACCCAGAAAGCCTCTCTCCCTACAAATCCCAACCTCATAGTTGAGGAATCTGCAAGGACACATGAGTAGTCTCATCCTTGTAGTACCTGGTTTCCTAATTTCAAGCACAGGCTTTTCACAGTAATCTAGACCTCTCCTTTAGAGCAAGTAGCCCTTACATAGTTCAGTCAGTGTCTAGTTCACTCATTCACTTATTTGACAGAGACACCAATGTGTATATCTGCCCTTAAAGGCTCAGACTAAAAGCAGATGGACAGTTCCCGAATTCTACTGGGTAAGACTGAATAAGGAGAATTAAGGTATCTGGCCTTTACTACTCAACAACTCCCCATCCTATGCTTACCATATATTCTTTCTTACTGTAGAGTTTAGATATTTGAAATTTAAGTTAGTATTATCCTTGGCATGCCCTTTATGTTCTGCACATTATTCCCACAATCTTATCTTTAGCTCTCCTCATCACAGGTTTTGATATTTAGTTTGTGCCATCTTTTGCCAGATTAAATATTTATATCAGTTTAATATTCTCTCTGTTGTTGGAAAGAGCAATATGAATGTTGAATTATAACAACAAAGTACTTTATCATCTTCATTTAATCTTGCCAACACCTGTGAAGTCACCAGAGCTTACTCGATGCTTTCATGTTCAAGGATACCACTGAGAAATAGACTGAGATCTTCCAACTCTGGAGTCTAATACAGTATTCAAATCTTTAGTCTCAGCTTAGTAATTCTCATATAGGCTCTTTGGACCAAATGTGTGGCTCCCACTAGCCAGTAAGGTTTGACCATTGTTGATTATGCAGAATATGTAAGTTTAGAATATATCTTTTGTCCTTGTTCATAGAGCAGACAGATTGTCTTGTGGCTGCGTATTCATCTCACCTAGTAGCAAGTTAACCCAACTTAATCTTTTCTCATCTGGAACCCGGAACTCATCTCATGTATTCTCTTGATTAGGGTGTAACACCATCTGAATGTGAATGATGCTTGGTTTTAGGATAGAAGAGTATATGCACACTGATTCTGTAATATCCAAGCATTCTCTCCTTTTCCTTTTTCTCTTTGAAATTGCTTTGCACAATATGAATGTGTTACAGATTATTAAGTGGTGTGTATGTGTGTATGTGTGTGTGTGCGTGCGCATCTGCACGCGCTTCCATCGTGGGTATCTTCTTTTCATGGAAAAACTTCAGCCTGGTTTAAAACTTCTCTCCTTCCTGTGAAGTTTTAGGCTAACTTAAATGGGATTTGTTAGGTAAGATATGTGCTTGACACTGGTGGCAAGGAACCTAGGAGGAGGAGCACCCTCTTGGTTTGTGACAGGCTGGCAGTGTTTTTCCTCTGGTATGTGCCAGAGCTGCAGAGCCAGTTTTAAAAGAGAAGATTTATAGGAAATCCAGCTGTGAGTTTTCATTTTTTCTCTTGGAGCTGGAGGCGGGGCCAGAACCAGCCTCAAACCAGGCTCACCATTGATCAGGCTGGAATGATGTGGACCAGTCTCACAGACAACAGCTAAGCACAGAGGAAGTATTAGCTGGCAGAGATAACGAAGAGGAAACACTCAGTGACAGATGCACCATCTGTCAGTGACTGAGGAGCAGTTTTCAAGAAAGCAGAAAATGAAATGAAGGAGAGAGTGGTTTTGCTTCAAAGGGACAGCACAGCCTAAGGACATTTTTAAACAAAGTAAGTTTTTGTTCCTTAGAAAAGGTTAATGGTGGTGGGAAGGACAGCAATCACTTCCAATTTGGACTGTGAGTTTTGTTATTGATATGTAAAGCTTGCTTTGTGGTGGACTTGAT
Source organism: Graphiurus murinus (assembly GCA_004027655.1). Lineage (NCBI taxonomy): Eukaryota > Metazoa > Chordata > Mammalia > Rodentia > Gliridae > Graphiurus > Graphiurus murinus. The sequence goes on from PVLC010002925.1 coordinate 99,194, forward strand.
ATTTAGTAGAACATTCTTTAATAAGAACTCGATTTAAAATTAGAAAGCAATGCCTGTCATTTTCATTATTCACTGTAAAGACATTTGAAACTTACAGTCAGATTTACTTTACTTTTTATTTCACTTCAGAAAAGTTATTTTAGCTCAAATTATAGATAGCAATAAGGACTTCCTTCATTCTTTCTTTCCCTCTTCCTCCCCCCCTTCTTTCCTTTTTTTCTTGAACTATGAGAAAATGATTTCTGTCTTTCATCAAAGACAATTTAATGAAAAAGTAACCCAAGTTTAAGAAGCTGGGAGAAAATACTACTATGTCGCTTAATTCCATGGATTGGTTACTAAAATAGCCATGAAAATGACCTAGACTTTCTATGGTTCTTACAAATAATGTTACTGGTTTTGACATAGTTTTTAAAGGAAGCTACTTCTGGATCTTCTTTAGTTTATCTTTCTCTAAAAGTCCGTTACTCTCTTGCTGAACATAAACTAACTTACGAAATAATCCTGCTATTTATGTTTAACACGTTTTCCAAAGTATTCACTTTCAAACAAAGTTGGACTTGTGCTGTGCGTCGTCATTTGTTATATTTAAGTGGTTTGCACTCAATGTCAGATGTCACACATTTCATTAGACTGAGATTTGTCTAATTCCAAAGCAAGATAAAGTGATAATTTGGGATGAGATTCTGTAAGCAATAGCAAAAAGTATGGAGGGGGATCACAAGAGCCCCTTTATTGAAAGAAGTCAATTGTCTTACAAATTACACAGGCAAAAAGAGACTTGTCTTGCATTGACGTTAGCAGACTGTGTAGTCCAGAGCCGAAGTGGAGGTACTGGCAGAAGCAGAAACCACTCAGTGTTATGGCCCAATATGGATGTCAGAGCTCTGTAGCATGTGTGGGAAAATGGCCACAGTCCAATGTCTGGAACCATTTATCTTCTGCTAGAGTTGAGAAGACAACTGTTTTGTGCGTTTTACAGAAATGCTTGCTGATTGATTTCATTTACGTGGGGCGGGTGTAGTGACGGATGGTGGGGACAGCTCCATGTGGGGGGAAGTATTGATCTATTTCTGTTTTGCTGACATCTCGCTCTCATTAGTGTCCTTAGCACCTTGAATGAAATCGTGCCGTTCCTGACAGCCATATGGTTTCAACAGAAACCTTTCCACACGTTTCCTAATGAATGCCACATTTACATCTTTCCTTACGAGGCAATCAGAAACTGAAAGTTGAAGGATTGGTGTTCCTGTCTTTTCAGTAACTGAACCTGTTTCCTGTATTCTAGATTTGAAAATTGAGAGTAAGAAAATATCAGTAGACAGAGGCAGCTGTAGACTCCATATATCTGAGGCAGTCATTTAGAGGTGGGGTGTGTGTGTGTGTGTGTGTGTGTGTGTGTGTGTGTGTGTGTGTGTTAGTCTTTGGGGAATCCTGGAATATACTGGTGTTAGTGTCTACATCTGCATCTGTATGCAAAGGAATCATATGTGCCAGCCAGTATATTCTGCATGAGCTAAGCTCACATATGCTGACATGTGGCAGGCTGGCATCGGACCTGATTTTGTAATGTTTGAAAGAATATTTGCCAACTTCTGATAGTGCCCAAGTCAGACCTTACGGAGACATTTTCAGTTTCCTGCAGAGACCAAGGTAGCAGTCAGAAGTTTTAGATTTCACCTACTACCCATATGCTGTCTACATGTGTAAACTTGAGGGAGATAATTAACCTTTCAATAAGTCTATTTCACTGCTTAAAAATAGAATGAATTATTTCAGCCATCTTTGTCTATCAGAGACACTTGAAATATCAGTAAGATCCTTATCATGTGTCTTGTGCTATTAGTTTTTAATACATAGGCCATTTATGAAATTACCTCTGTTTCCTTAGACTCAACTTCTAAATGACCCTGAAAAAACCTGCAAAATTCTGAATAATTAAAAATAAAATTCTATAATTTTATGTAAGCAAAAGTATTACCTTGAAAGTGCTCACATCAATCTATTTTCTCTATGTAGAATAATTATTTTTCTTATTATAAAATTGGTGCAATACTGCTTTGACTTAGTGTAGTTAAATATATATAATTTTTAACTTCCTAATGTAAAGAAAATGATAGTATAAATTAAGATGTCATATTTCCTTTCATTTTATACACACACACACTCACACACACACAATGTAAAAATGTTTATTTGTCCTCAGATTATATATACTATCATTTTAAAATATTTCAATAAGAGTGGCAGTATATAAAATACTAAGAATCAAAGAGGAGTCATTAATATGTTTCATTTAAAGCTGTTTTTGTTTTAAATTATAAGCATGGTAGCAGTTCTGTAATGCAAAGGGCATCAGAAATCAGACCTATCCACGTCATCTGCCAACACCACTGTGCTAGTCACAGAACCATGGCGTCCTTTAGCCCACAGGGTGATCCCTGGGGATTGGGATTGTCACACACTGTGTGACCTTGGGCAAGTCACTCCACACTATTGACTCACAGTTCTTCTGTTGCAGTAGGAGGATAACGTACACCTGATCTTATGAGTTTGTTGTGAGGGTCAAGTGACATCATAAACATGGCAACTTTACAGCCACTGAAAGTCACTAAACTTTGACATCTCTCTTCCTGGAATATTCCTTTCTTCTCTGTCTTAATAAATCCCACCCATCATTCAAAAGTCTCTCTTAACCCTTTCCTGATCTCCTCAAAAACATTTTTCTTTTAAGGCCCTGGATTCCTTCCCAGGAGGAACTAACCCCCACATCTCTCCTTCCTCATCCAGCAGTTGACCCTCATTGTTATACTATGTATCCATATCTCATTTCCTCAGCACCTTTTAACACTCCTCATCTTCCAAAGCTACCTTAAATGTCAGTAGCCTTTCAAGCCTTCTCCAAACACTGTCCCTCCACACAATCAGAGCCTTCTTCATTTCTGGTTCCCATAGTGGAACTTCAAATTAGGTCCTGATCATCTTTTGCTTTATCCTTTATCCATCTTCCCCTTTCCTAGGTTCCTCAAAGACAGGGAAGCTGACATGCTTTATTGATCCCTCCATGTTAACTGTAATATTGCATAACTGGTTGGTATTCAAGTAATGTTTGTTGAATGAAGAGCAATATCTGTGACTAGATATATTTTAAAAAGAAAATCTGGCCATCTTTTTGAAAAGCAGTTTGGCAGTATTTATCGAGACCCTGTGATCCAATAAGTTCCCTCCTAGGAAATTATCCTAAGGAAGTGGTTAAAAAATAGATATCTAATTTTCTGAAGAAATAGTTTTATCACAATATCTTAATAAATAATATGAAAAGTGGTAAATAAGTATCTAGCATTTTTTTTATAATTGAAAATTTGCCTGATTGACTATATTGGCCCAAAGACAGCCTTTTTTAAAATTGGCTTTTCATAGAACCATAAACTCAATCAAGTTTAGCAACTTCTTCCCAGACTTCTAATTTTACTACTCTTTTTCTAAATTTTAATTTAGGATATGCTGAAAAAAAGGTAATGTTTAAGGTCAAAATTTGAAATAATTGACAGAACAATAATCTTAACATCAGGAAGGACTTGGAAGGCATGCCTCACCATTTTTGTTCAAAAATAGACTGCCACTAAAAGATGGAAATATAACTGGTTTAAATTTTCTCTCGAGCTGAGATTAAAAATATTTTTAAAAAAGGAAAACTTGAGCCTACTTGTTAAATGACTATGAGGAAAACTATGTAAATGATAGAAGCTTTTTATAATCTCTCATTTAATCTCTTTTTACATGGAATAACTGGCAGAGATAAAGCCACTTTTTCATAATAGTCTCTGCATGTTATATCAGGACAAACCACAGGAATATTGGAAATAATCTCCCAGCAGATCCTGGATGTATATCCAACTGAACAGAGTCGAACACTTACTGTGTGTTCAACTAAGGGGGCTTTCTGCTCTTCTTTCAATGATACTTAAAATGCAACCCCTTTATTAATGCCACCTCCTGAAGCTCTCAGTGAAGAGCGAAAGATTGCTGGTGGGCAGAAGCAATTCCTCAGTTGGACTTTCTATCTTGTCCTAAAAGTGCTGAGAAGCACACACCTTCTTTAAAAATGTTTCTAGATGGTTTTGTTTGAATGTATGTTCAGCGTGGTGCAGAGTAAGCAATGCATGCCAGGTATGGTAGCACATGTCTGTAATCCCAGTACTTGGAAGGCTGAGACAGTAGGATCACAGGTACGAGGCCAGCCTCAGTGACTTAGTGAGACCCTCAGCAACTTAATGAGACCCTGTTTCAAAATTAAATTAAATTAAATAAATAAATTAGGGCTGGGGTGTTAGGATTTGGGTGTAGCTCAGAAGTAGAGTGCCCCTGGTTTCAATTCCCAGTACTGAAAAAAAGAAGAAGAGAGGAGGACGAGAAGGAGGAAGAGGAGGAGAAGGAAGAGGAGGAGGAGGAGGAGGAGGAGGAGGAGGAGGAGGAAAAGGAAGAGGTGTATATCCTCTTTCCACTGTTTAAATGATGAAAGAATGTCCACTTAGGAAATGGATGCAAACATAGCAGTAAATATGCAAATAAATTCCCGAGTGGGCTACAACTAGGCCAAAAAGCAGTGGCAGCGTGGACTGTTAGTGGTGGGAGCCGCAGGGGGAAGTGAGTCCTGAGCGAGAACCTGCAGGAAACCTACATCTTCATGGTCAGGAGAGTTCTTTGCGGTGCCAGCTCCAGGAAGCCTTAGGAGACTGAGGGGCAGTGCTTTCCCAGGTGGCCTGCTAGCTCATGATGTGTCAGGTCAGTGACTTCCACAGACACGAAGGGCAACGCAAAGCATAAGTTGGTCATTTTTGAGCCCGGACTAAGCCAAGCTAGTTACAGAAGCTAGAAGTGAATGAGAGAGAAACTGGCAGCTGAAGGACTCGGTGTCTTCGGGGCCATGGAGCCCTCGCAGGGTACTGGGAAGGGCGTGGGTGCTATCAACTCTTGGAAGGGGAGAAGTGCAGGGGACATGCAGTTACCCTTCACCTTTGCAGAGGGGCCGCCCGGGAGACTTGTTCATTCTGCACCTGGCAAAGGACGAGACAGCCCTGTCTGAAATTTTGCTCATGGATCTAGAATTCAAACTCTACTGCTTCAGCAAAGATTGTGCTGTAAAAGCCCCTTGGAATTCTTGGTTCTCTACTCCCCACCAAAAAACAATGATTTAGAGCAATCTCCTGAGAATGGTTGTTCTTTCTACACGTGCTTATTATCCTGCATCCTGGACCATTTATATTGTACCCAGCCAGCGACTGGCTGTGTACATTCTGGGGACATGCCTGGGGGAGAAACCCAGCAGGCAGATGAGATGCAGTTTCTTGAATTAACCATAAATTACTTCATGAAAAGGACCCTTATGTAACTGAGGCATTCTAACTGGTGTTCTTTGGGCTTTGCAAGTACTTGAATAAAACCGCAAAATAGTTAAAACAACAATAGTGGGAGCTCAGTTGAAATAAAAGCAGTTTATTTTTAACTGAGGATCAGACTCCAAACTAAGTGACCCTTCTGTGCCAGCAGAGAAAAATAATATATTTATATACTTAGAGTGTACTGTTAGTGTCCTGCTTTGTGTAGATTTAAGTTTTTCTTTTTCTTTTTGGATCCACTGACACTAGCTTTTTAGGTGTTGGTATATTACTTCTACAAAAGACCCAAATGTTTGTTTTGATACAGCTCTCCTGTCTCAAAATCCATAGCTAGCGACGTTGCATATTTCATTTCAACAGGCATTTATTGAGTATATACTGTGTGCGAAGAACCATGAAAAGGGAAAAACCTATAATGCCTTCCCAAGGATGTTTAGTGCCATCCTGGGGACAGATATGGATGCAACTCAAGGAAAAAATGACTTTTGTGCTAATTGAAGCCTTAAGGCAACACACTATAGAACACATTATTTAAATCTAATTGGAAGAATGCGAAAGTTTCACAGATGATAAGAAGCTTGGTCTGGAACCAATGAGGGATTTTAGTAGAGGGCAAAGGAGAGAACAGATGCACAATACCAAGTGATTAAAAACACAAAGACTTTAAAATGTTGAATGTGTTCAAGAATAAGTGAGTAGACCTCATCATGACTGTGCCTTAGGAGGTGGCATTGGGAATTGGAACTGGAAATTGAAGCTAGATTATTTTAAGGTATGGGAATGTTATTTAAAAAACCATGTGTTAGCCGGGCGTGGTGGCGCACGCTTGTAATCCCAGCATTTGGGAGGCTGAGATTGGAGGATCCGGGTTCGCGGCCAGCCTCAGCTACCTAGTGAGGCACTCCGCAACTTAGTGAGACCCTGTTTCAAAATAAAGAATAAAAAATAGGGCTGGGGGTATAGCTCGGAGGTAGAATGCCCCTGAGTTCAATCCCCAGTACCGAAAAAAAAAAAAAAAAAAAAAAAAAAAAAAAAAAAAAAAAAAAAAAAAAAAAAAAAAAAAAAAAAAAAAAAAAAAAAAAAAAAAAAAAAAAAAAAAAAAAAAAAAA